>CAJDSM010036084.1:7254-24879 GCA_903981925.1 Ostrea lurida | reverse complement strand
ACTGTAGGATCAGCTGTCTGTAGTAATATACAAGTGTACTGTACAGGGCTTTAATTTCATGGGGATAAAATTTCGTGATTTTTATCTTTCAGTATTTCAAAAAGGTTTAATTTTCACGGATATCAAATAAACTGAATTAAGATCATACCTTCCACATACATTGAAAAGCATTTTGCAATGGTTTTACTTTTGCAATCATTAATGTAATCGTGAATATAGCAAAAATAAAACCACGCGAATATTTCCCCCTTTACAGTAATAAACACGAGGCCAATAGGCTACATCGCTCACCTGAGTGACCTTGGGCATCGCTCACCTGAGTTGACCTTGGGCTGCCGTTGGTCAGCAGTGATGATTTTTAAAAAGAATTTTCATCAATCATTTTTCCCATGTAAAATTCTCACCCCACATTATGGCCCCAATCTAGCCCAAAAGGATCATAACCAGTGTTTGAAATAACCATACGCCCGACCGCGAAAGACGCATAAATTCTGCTGCGGGTGAGCACATTTCGGGCGGGTTAAAATTTCCGCTGAGAGAAATTTAGATGTATTAAATCGGTATTTATGATTGGGATCGAAGATGTGAATTAAATTTTAATTACAGTATCGCTTGAAATAAGATAAGATAATTAGTACACCAACAAAATATATTGCAGGGCTAGTGGCTCTCTGGCAGGGCTAACAAATTTTACAAGTAGTTAGCCCTGCATGTCCATCTAATTTTACAGCGAGTTTCAAACACTGATCATGACATAAATGAAAATGAATACAAATACCACAGGTGTGCCTCAATACCATTATGACCAATACGACTTTGCTGTTCTGGTTAAAACAAAGCTCACACGGTCATACATCATGGTATGAAATGAAAGATCTTGCCATAAGAAATCTACATACAAAATATGAAAGCTCTAGCTTAAATAATTCAGGAGATATTGAATATGTCAGATTTTAAATTTAAACACTTATCACCAACACATCATGAGAATGAGATTTCAAATTTCCACAGTATGATGGAATATACTAGCATGCAAGAAAGCACTGGACAACAGAGAGGATCCAACAAGACCCACTTGGGTTTTACTCCGCTTTCTTCATCTCATTCTTACCAAAACATGCTTTCAACAGTAAATACTATCTACAGAAACAAGGAACAAGCATGGGTACAAAATGTGCACTGGACTATGCTATTTTAACTAGAAAATCAATTTCTACAACAAGCTCAAGTAAAACCACTGATATGGTGGAGATACACAGACGACATCTTTTTTATCTGGACGGGCAATAGCGAGGATCTCCATGCATTCATGGCCTGTCTGAACGATTTTCACAGATCAATTAAAGTGTGTAATTACTGGTTAAAAAATGTTCCTTTAGCAGCATTCCTCTCAAATTCATCGTTGCACCATATCCTTCTAATTCTTAGGGCTTGACATCGTCGGAACCCACGGGTTTTCTCTCCATTATACTGCATTTGTTGAATGCAGTATAACGGAGAGAAAACCTGTGGGTTCCGACGATGAGGGCTTGACTAACAGGATACTCCTCAAAATGTGTTTTGGATGGTTTGAATTATAGTGTTTATTGTATAAATGGGCTTTGGTTTGTTTTGTGAAAAGAGTGGTGGAAATTTTCCCTTGGACATCTATGCATATATATGGTTTTGTCAAGGAAATTAATTTCTTTGGTGGGATGTTCATAGGTGAATTTAATCAACCAAAAACCAAAAAAAACACATAACTCAAGAATCAGCAATCAGGAACAATGAACAACAAAAAAACCCTCAAAATATGATACTCTAAGTATAAACAGTACAACCACAGAACAGCTTGATCTCCTCTAGAAAGAAACCACTAACACAGAAACGCGTGATACCTAGTAACCACTTCAACCACAAAACAGACATGTGATACCCTCTGTAACCACATGCAACCGACAAAAAAGCGTCAGACTAACTCTATGCTAAACCACACTCAACCACAGAAAGGCATTGATACCTCATCATTAGTACACTCCACAGAAGCGTTGCTACCTAGTAACCAGTCCAACCACAAAAAGCTCACCTTCTAGCTAACCACTCAAACACCGAAAGATACCCTAGTAACCCAACGTCAACCACAAAAAGCGGCCGATACCTCTAAACCACCTCAACCACAGAAAGGTGATCCTCTGAAGCCACTCAACCAACAGAACGCCGATGATACTACTAAAACCACGAACCACTAAAAAAGCTTTTAACCTCTAGTATACCTGTCAATACCCAACATCAAAAAGCGTCGAACCTTACGTAACCAACATCACCACAGAACGCATTGATTACACCTCATAGGTAACCACTGAACCACCAAGAACAGTCTATACCCTCAAGTAAACATGTTCAACCACAAATTAAGCGTGACTCACCTCTACGTAAACACATTAAACCACAAAAGCTTATATCCTCTCATAACACACAGTCAACCACAAAAAGCCGTACTACCTTCTAGTAACACAGCCCTAACCACAACAAAGCGTATTACACGTCTAGTAACCACCATTCAACCCACCAGGAAGGACATTGATCTACCTCTATAACCACTTCAACGCCACCAGGAAATGCGTGATACTCTATAAGCCCACTCAACCACCAAAACAGCGAGGATACCTCTCAGTACCACATCAACCACAGAAACGTAATACCTCGCACTAACTCTGTCAACCACAGAAAGCTGAATCACCTCTATAACCACATCACACACAACTTGTCCTCTATGTAACATCGTCCACCACCAAAAAGCGTAGCATACCTCTAGTACCTACATCAACCCACAAAAGCAATGGACCTTCTAATAACCACACCTCATAATCCCACAGAAGCATACCTCCTAGTAACCCAGTCAACCAACAACACGTAATACCTCTCAATAACCACTCACCCCAAAGCGTAAATACCTCTCATAACCATCAACCACAAAAAGCTGATGATACCATTGCCAGTACCCACTTCAACAAACACGAAAGCGTCGACTACCTCTACGTAACACCACTCCAACCTCACAAATGAAAAGCGTGAATACCCTCTAGATAACCAGTCACACCACAAAAGCGTTATACCTCTTATAACCATCGTCAACTCACAAAAACGCAGTGATACCTTAGAATACACCTCAAACCGACAGACAAGCATGATAGTCTATAACCACTCAACCACGAGAAGTCGTGATACCTCTCAAGGTAACCATGTCAACCACAAAAAGCGTGATACCTATAGTAAGCCACATCAACCAAGAAGCGTCGAATGCCTTCGTCTAGTACAACCACCAGTCAACCACAAAAAGCAGTATCCAATCTAGTAAACACAATTTCAACTTCGCACAGAACAAACTGCATACCTCGTATATGTAACCACACATCATACCACAGAAAGGCATGTACCTCTTCAGTAACCATCACACCACCGAACAGCAGTGATACCGTCTCAGTAACCACCAGTTCAACCACAAAAAGATGATACCTCTCATCAGTAACCACACAACAACGAAACCTGCATACCATATCCACTAACCATGTCACCACAATACACGTAACCCTATAACCATATTCGAACCACCAGAAACATAACCTTCAGGTACCATGTCAACCACACAAAAAGCCGATACCCTCTACTAACCACCTCAACCTAAAAATGATTGATACCTCTATCTTCAACCATCGCTTCCAACCACAAAAAAGCGGATACCATCATAACCACCACCCAACCACAGAAAGCTTTCTTTGGTTCTTCAATTTTATATTCTCTGCTTAACATACACATCTAACAGAGACACATGACATTGAAAACAAAATAAAATAAAACAAAAACTTGCATATAGTTGTGAGCTGATTTCATCTATTACATTTTTGATGGTGAAATTGTGCATCAAACCAGGCACCTGAACGAGCCATCCAATAAGACTTCAGTGTAATGTACAGCCACCTTAAGCTTTTGATTTACAATTATCCTTGAAATTTTTATCAGTAACATGGCAGATTACTGAAGAGCAATAAAAATATAACCAAAGAGAGTTCTGGAAATAATATTACTATATTATTTTACCTTAGAATCCCATGGAAAATACTTGGAGGGGGAATAGTATAAAAAAGAAAGCAAGTGAAATTTTCTAAAGAGAGCTCACTAAACTCCACTGTTTTAAGGCATTTGAAAATGTATAATAAAAGAAACTCAATGTCACTTCATTAGCCGAGACAGCTGTCACAACTGGGCGTGTCTTAATTGTGATCATGCTGCTAACGCGGAAACATGACAGGACATCCTTATAAATAGTTGACATTTACATCATGGTGTACCATGGGATGTGATAAACTAATAGCTAAATGGAAGCAGGAAAGCACTTCAAACAACAGGAAGTTTATACATTCTGGATTTTCCTGACCACTTGACCCAGAATCATGCAGGCACTGAAATAACTATCATGCAATGACCTGAGCATTTTAGGAAATTCTTTTTTGGAGAATTAGTTACAAAAAAAACCCTTCCAGACATGCAGAACTCTTAATTGTCATGTCTCATGAGGAAATGTATTTATAGAATCAATCTTCAGAAATTAGGTCACCTACTTTGCTTTCTTGCACTTTCTTTAACAATGTAGGTCATGGTAATGGGGAAATTCACACTATTTTGCTAAGTCCATGGGCAATAACTTAGTAAAAAAATCAATGGACCAAAAGAAATTCAGACTTGATCTGTACATAACTTAATTGTTATGGCAAAAGAATGCATCAAATAGCTGAAAAAACAACAGCAAAAATAAAAAATAACAATAAATAAAAAAAAACACCAAAACTGTGGAAAACTGACAATTCCTGCTATTTTTCTATTTTGTAACTAATTGTTATGGCAAAGTAAAGTATTAGCAACAACATGGGAAACAAGTGTAGAAAACTTATTTACTGGACGGACGGACAAACGGACGGATGGACAGAGTGCAAACTTCATTGCTAGGGGACTAATAAATAAATTACTTTTTGATAATTTTAAAGGCCCTTTTTTGTCTGCAAATTATGTTTTCATATATTTTTTATATGTTAGTAAGACTGCACTATAATAATAGTGCAACTTGAAGCAATAAAAGCTTTTGCAGCAATTAGTTTGAAGTCTTGACAAGTAGTAAACCATATTAAATTTTTTTTAGTTTCCATGGTGAAAAAAATCTGGAAGACTAAATTCAGCATACATCTCCTATAATTCACTGGACTGTGATGAAATATAACTCCATCTGTAAACGTACAGTAGTAAACCACATACCGGTACTAAACTCCAGCTTCATAGAATAAGCATGATGAACAAGTACTGAAAACTATTGAGTGGGACAGACTGACAGACAGACAAGGAACAGACGAAAAAGAAACCTAGTCTAGTCCCCTTCAGTTTCACCGTAAGGGGGCCAATCACATGTACCCACTCTACGTACTGCAGGTTTGTATATCAATTATACTCCCGGGGGGGGCACTTCATAATTTTATGGGTAGGGACGTGCCGCTGACATTGCAGACCCCCCACCCTATTCATATATTTTAAATTTGAGAATTGTATACCTTTTCATATAATTTTCTGTTCAAATGGTGACCTTTTCCTATATGACATTCATGGGAACTGCTGCTTTACTTGTGCAAGATTTATCAGAGCTTCATCAGCTGCAGCTAGGTCAGATTAAGCTATCATGATATATTGAGTAAACAGTGACCTTATCATATATTTCATGTGATTTCTATACCTTTCATTATATTGCTGAAGTGAAAAGCTTACAGTGATTCACAATGCCGCACGTACCCTATCTATCAGTATAGTAGGAAGTGCCCCCCCCCCCTCCCCCCGGATTATACTTGAGGTCAATGATTTCTTATTCTACATGTGTGCTAAAGCAAAGTGCATAGAGATGTTCTGTTCTTTTCTCTCTTGAAATGGATTATATATTTATATAATCTATACAGTCACTATTAAATCATTTTTTTTATAGGACACACGTCATACACAATCACTCAGTAAAAAACCCACTGCAGAAACAACTTGTGTGTTTCATCAAAATTTGAGTAAATAAACTTCCTGTACATGATATGAAATACATGCAGAAGGTAACAAAGTGCAAAATTTAAACTTTTACAATACAACAACCAAGCTCTATTTTTATGACCTATAATCCATGTACTTACAAATAAGATGTTGACTTAGATGGGGACTGGGTATCTTCGTGAACTTTGAGCACCCATTCTCTGAACTCTCTTTTCTGTGTATCTCTAAGATTGGTCAGTTCACTACTCCATTTTCCACTGATCAGCTACAAGATTGAAGTTCATCTTCATCATAATCTTTACACAGACTGACACATCTACAAGGTCTTGAATTTTTTTAAAGGCTTTTGTGCAAATTTCATTGGCATGTACACCTACTATGAATATTAAGACAAAGTTGCCCAAATATGATAAATACATGTATCCCTTTCTGAGACACTGTTGAAGCTGAGGGAGATAGGCCTATGACCTGGTTAGGTCACCTGATGACTCAGGCTTTTGTCAGTCATCCAACGACATGCATAAACTTTTCACATCTTCTAATTCTTTGCCAGAGCCACTAGGCCAAATCTAAAGCATCTTGCCGCAAAGCATCCTTGGGTGAAGGGGATTCAAGTTTATTCAAATAAAGGGCAATAACCCCATCCAAGAGGAAATAATTGCGAGAAGGCAAAAATAGGGTTGGGTCATCTAAAAATCTTCTCAACTATTAAAGTCAGAAAATTTAACAGGAAAGTATCCTGATATATTGTAGATTTAAGTTTGTTCAAATCATAGCCCTTGGGGGTAGGGTGGGGCCACAATAAGGGATCAAGGTTTTACATGGGATATCTTTTCATGTCTTCTCATATTAATAATGCACAAATCTCCAGATAAAGCAGATTCAAGATTGTTCAAAGTGATGCCCCCCCCCACCCCCGAGACCAAAAATAGGAAAGAACACTAGAGGATCAATGCTTTACATTGGGATAAATAGAATTTTTTTTTAACAAGAGATCCACAGGCCTTAACAGTCACCTGAGTATCATAGCCCATACAGGGAGTCTCATATTTGCATGTAAGCCTCAATATGGAATCTTTTGTCCACATGTTATCATCAGTGAGCCGTAACTAGCAAAAAGGGCCCTTAACCAAACATTTCAATGCTGAAGTTTAACATATAGGGAACAAGGCAACGCAAGCGTAGAAGCATCTTCGCAAACAAGATTTTTAACAATGTCAGTAGTGACGTTTGACCTTGGAAAATAAATTAGGGTTTACCTTTCTCATGGCAACATTTTTGAAATGGTTTGATTATTTATGGTGAAATGCTGTGTTCACTAATTTGTTCATAAGAATTTAAGTTATAGTCAATAGTGATAGATTTCCTGACTTGAAATCAATAGGATTCATTTCTATGGGCGAACATTTGTGAAAGATTTAATGATTCTCTGATGAATGCTGAGTCTCATTTGTTCAAAAAATTTTTAGTCAATAGTCATAGTGACATTGAAACTTTTGACTTAGAAAATCATAGGGTCATCTCATCTCAGGTGAACATTTGTGCAGGTTTGATGATTCTCTGTGATGATGAGTTCCTCTATTTGTTCAAAGAATTTTAGTCCAATAGTCAAATAATGATTGACCTTATGCCTTGACATTGAAATTAATAGAGTGTCTTCTCCATGGGCAATTGTGGAAGGTTTGATAATTTTGATGAATGCGATCTTTATCTGTTAAGAGAATTTTAGTCAATAGTCATAGTGATTGACTTTGCCCTGAAAGAATAATAGGGTTCATTCTCTCATGGGGAACGTTTGTGAGTTTGATTGATTCTTGATGAATGTGCGACTCCTATGTGTTCAGGTTTGGGGTATAGTTCTAGTGATTGACTTTGATTGACCTTGAAAATCAATAGGGTAATCTTTTCCATGGGCAATTGTGGAGGTTGATAATCTGTGATGAATGCTGTGATTCCTATCGTGTTCACGAGCCTGACACACACACACATGGACACACATCCGCACGGAAGTGATGCTATATCCCCTCCGCAACATAACAATCCCTCATGTATTCATAGCAATATTGTTGTTGTTAAAATATTACAGTCAATCAAAGATGACAACTAACTGGGTACCTGTAAAGTGCGAAACGAAATAGAAACGAAACGAAATCTACCGAAACGAAACGAAACCCACCGAAACGAAACCCACCGAAACGAAACCCACCGAAACGAAACCCACCGAAACGAAACGAAACATATACCGAAACGAAACCTACTGAAACCAAACAAAAATCTATACCGAAGAAAAAAATAAACAGACAATTGTACAACCAAACTATATTTAATTATATCAATAAATGATAATCATTGACGAGCATCTCAGACCCCTGTGAAAGGTGCCACATATAGATAAATCGATTAGGGTTGACGGATACGGTCCACTATTTACAATCAAACATTGTAGGAAGAACCCGGTGTCTGGGAAAGTAAAATAAAGAAACACGTGCAAATCATAAAACTGGAGGGGGGACAAAGCACAAGGTAAGATCATAACGGGAACGGCGGCAATGAATTTCAGATGGGAGGGGGTTGGGTTGTTACGGGTCAGACGTCAGGGATAACACGAAACAACGGGATGTTTCAGTATTTCTTGCTCTGAATGAATATTTATTGTTTTAAAAGATATATATAGACAAATTAATTCATGTAAAAATTTATAAATATAGTAGTGTTACTAAAACATGGAAAAGAAAACCGATGAGAAATTTAAGAATTACATGTAATGTAATCCTGAAACCCGGAAAAATTTAATTGGATTAAAATCACAATTAATTGTAGGAATTTGTTCACAGCGGTAAAACAATTTTATCTTAAATTCTACAACATAAATTGATTAAGCTAAGTTGGATGTTGGTATAAAATTTCTCTGTACTAGTGTTTTTCAAAAACCTTGTAATTTCATCAGAAACAAGAGGTGTTCGGGAGCAGAGGGCAAAGAATACGACAAAAATACAAAACAGGCCCCTTCGATCTCTCAGGGCTATTTAATTATTTAGTAGGAAGATCTCGTCTATTTTGTATTGGAAGTGCTGGACATTGTTAACATTCAAGTCTGTTATTGACAAAATAATCTTTCAAACACAAAGATGTTTACTTACTAGTTACTGACTTGAATAAAGATCACGAGTTATTGTTACATTTACCATGCCACATTTCCTGTATGACCGTGTGAACATATATTTGTTCCGCATAATACTTGTTCCCCTGGCAAATCTATAGAAATAAAGTTCCTTGGGAACAAAAAATGTATAATATTATTTCCACCTTTATAAGATTGTTCCTGGTAATGAAACTTCATATGGTTCCATAATATTTGTTCCTATATAAGATGAAGTCATGTGATTTTTTCATCCTTGCTGATTGCAGTTTAAATACGCTCACCTCACCTGTTTTGACCATTACCTGTACATGTTATATAAAAAAAGAATGGAGGCTGAGAATACAATAACTGTTCACAATATTAAATGATGGATCATATTCTAAACAAGGTAAGAATATATTATTTTACTATTTCATCATTATATGTACCAATTTGCTGAACTAAATGGTCTGTGTGTATGTAACAATGAGAGAAGTTTACCAGATACATGATATAATTATACAGCACAAGAATGTATTTAGATAAAAATGCCTGTTTATTTATCATCGAAGTTTTCTTCTAGACATTTGTTTCAAGAAATACGTTTGTATCATACTTTTTTATTCTAAGAACTTTATTCATATAACGAATAAATCTGAAACATCTATCTTATAATCATCATGATAACTGTAATTTGAATGCTGCATGGTACTTTTAAACAATAACAAATATTCCGGAATTTTATACTCAATGCTAAAAATTTCCCAAACTTATACAACTATACAAATATTCATGGAATTTTTATGCTATACAAAATATTCCTGAATTTTTATGCTATAACCAAGTATTCCTGGAACTTTTATACTATAACCAATATTCCTGGAACTTTTACATATAGCAAATATTCCTGGAACTTTATACTATAAGCAATATTCCTGGAACTTCCGCTTTAAAGACGAGAAAAATGCTGAGAAAAAGCTAAGAAAGAAACTAGCAAAGAAAGGAGAGTGTGACAGAATATAAGTTCCCCCATAATATTTGTTCCAAGGAACTTTGGATATCACAAATGTTCCATTAGAACTTTCCTTATGTTATATTTTATCCATTGTGAAGGAAATTTCCTTATAGCATTGGATAAAATATTATATAATGAAAGTCCAAATGGAACTTTTGTTATATGCCAAAAGTTCCTTGGAAACAATATTAATGGGGGAACTTATATTCTGTCACAACCGTACTATTGAGTAGCTCTCCATTTATTGCTATTATAAATGAAATAGTTTGTTTGTACAATGTTCCGTTTCTCTTTGTTTCGGTATAGTGTTTCGTTTCAGTAGGTTTAATTTCGTTTCGGTGAGTTTCGTTTCGTTTCGTTTGATTTCGTTATGGCAGATTTCGTTTCGTTTCGGTAGATTTCGTTTCATTTCGTTTCGCACTTTACAGGCACCCCAACTAACTGGTGATTGGTAGTCATAATGTCTTTCTTTACAAGTATAAAATAAATGACGACACCTTTTTTCATTGTGACATTTCAAAATATTGTAGGATAAGATATGGTCCCTTTTTGCTCGGAACAGCTCAATTCATTTATTATTCTTGAAAAATATGCATATGATTCCTACTCAAATACACAAGAAGCAAGAAGAAACAAGAGCAATGCCAACATAGCATTATATGTCTGTCATGGCCTAGACAAGATAAAACCACTATGTGCATTGTGACCTTGACCTTTGACCAGTGACCTTGGTACAAGGCCATGACATTCTCTTGGATCCAGGGCAACTTTTCTGTGAAATATCTTTCAAATTCATTAACTCTGTGAAAAGTTATGACCTGAACAATGTTAAAACCATATATGCATTATGACCATGACCTTTGACCTGGGATCTTAGCTCAAGGTTATGACACTACTTATGTCCAGGCAAACAATTCTGTGAAATAATATTTCAATCCATGCACTCAATTAAATGTTAAGGCCCCGGCAATGCTAAAGCCGCTATGTGTGATGTGACCTTGACCTTTGACCAGTGATCTTGGCTCAAGACCATGACATTTCCTTATATCCAGGCCAACAATTATATGAAATATTATTCCAATCCATGCACTTCAGTGAAAAGCCATGGCCTGGACAAGGTTAAAACCATAGTGGTGTAAAGGCAAAGATAACGAACAGTGTGCATTGTGACCTTGACCTTTAACTCAAGGTCATGACTTTTCCTTAACAATTCTGTAAAATATTATTCCAATCCATATGCTCAGTGAAAAGTTATGGCCCGGACATGGTTAAAACCACTATATGCATTGTGGCCTTGACTTTTGACCAATAACATTGGCTCAAGGTCATGACACTTCCTTGGGTCCAGGGCAACAATTCTGTAAAATATTATTCCAATCTATCCATTCAGTAAAAATGAATGGCCCGGACAAAGTTTAAACCATTGTGTGCATAGCGACCTTCATCTTTGACCAATAACTTTGACTCAAGGTCATGACACTTCCTTGGGGTCCAGGACAACAATTCTGTGAAATACTGTTGAAATCTACAAAGTGGGTAAGAAGTTATGGCATAGACAAACTTTTTCAGAAGACGGGCGTATAAGAATGGAAGTCTGAAGCATAAAAATTATTTTAACATTCCTCACCCCCTGGGGCCACGAATTTCACAATCTTTAAAAATAAAGAGCTTTATGGACATCAAAATCAGTTGGTTTTTCTCAAATATATATAGAATAAAGTAGAAAGATTTTCTGAGTTATAATACAAGTGGACGCTTGTGTGGGGTAGACATGTTGAATGAAGAGCACACTAGATAAATCTACTTTATTAAATCGTAATCTATTGAATACTCACTGTAGATGTTAACGAGAAACTTGTCAGTGGTTTTCTTGCAGTCATTATTTTACAACTTACCTGTATTTCTCCTTTATGTCGCCTCTTTAATTGGCTTTGTGTAAGCAATGGACTATGAAAGACACAATCCTACTGTATAAACAAGGTGAATCGCGTGTGTCTGGATTAGAGAAGATAATTACCGTTGATTATGAGCAGTTGGGACCATGACAGTGGTACGGATTACAGAATAGGCATGAGTATCCAAATAAAACAGAATATTCTATAATAGATTTATTCAAAAAGTTCAAGGAACTAAAATATTGGATCGGAATTGACAGAATTCTGGAGTACTCAGAATCCGGTTTGGACAAATTATACTGTATTAAACTGTACATGTTTATACTATACGGTCATATTGGCTCTGCCTTTCAATCTAATAATAATAGCATTAAATAAGATGCTTTTCAAATGTTTTACATATAAAATGTACCAAATTTGGCCCCACCCTGGGATCAGAACCTCTTTCCTGGGGATCATAAAATTTACAATTTCTGAGGCCTTCCTGCACTATATCACTATGCATTTAGTATTTCATACACATGTGTGGTTGTAGAGAAGAATTCTTAAAATTGGTAACTTTTTGACTGTTTTTGCCCTGTCCCTAAGGCCCTAGGGGTCCCAAAGATGTTCCATACCAAATGTTAACATGAGTGGTCATTGCCTTGTTGCTCTTGTGAAGATTTTTTAAGGTTTGTCCTATGTATTCCCATGTAAAACTTTGATTCCCTATTGTGGCCCTAATTTTTAAAAGATGTCACAAAATTTTTACTAATATACTGCACTTAATTATTCCCCTTCAAAAAGGGTGTCACACTTCTTGTATCCTCTTTACCCCAGCATGCTTTGTGGCAAGTTTGGCTGAAATATTCAGAGATTCTGGAGAAAAAGTAGAAAACGGTGGCAGACAAACTCTCACTCATGTGAGCTAATGACAGGTCAAATTCCAAATAGAAGGTCACGAGGACAAAAATCTAGTTACCAAAAGAAAGATCCTATAACAGAGAATGTATATGTTAAAGATATAGCCGTAAATATTGTAACCAGATATAGAGCCGAAATATGTAAAGATAAGCCGTAAATATGTAAAGATATAGCGTAAATATGTAAAGATATAGCCGTAAATATGACCAAGGTCATCCAATATAGAGGTATTGAAGTTTAAATTTAAATACCAAAGACAGACCTTGTCACAAGGAATACACCGGTGACATATGAAGGCCATAGTTGAATTATGGTTAAGGTCAAAGCTTTTGCAGAGACAGACAGACTTATATACATGTATGTCCTAATCTCTGATTCAGTAGCTGATGATCTCTGATATACAACAAACCTGGGAGTTATCCATGTGTCTCTGAGCTAGTTGATTTATCTGAGCATCTGTGTAGTTGGTCCTATCGTTATTCATTGCATTCTCCATCTCTTCATTTTGTCTGTTAAGGAATCAATTGAAACTGAACAACAGAAAATGTATTAAAAGACAACAATCAATCAAGACTATCAGGATTACCTCCACAGTCAGGTAGAAGTTCACTGATCATTTTTACCTGTAAAGAGCTTAGTCTATAAGGTGTGTACAATGCTAACTAAGATTCCTGTTGGAACGTATGATTTCAGTAATTCCTAATCCAATTACAATTCCCTCTCTATATGTCCATCTGTCTGTTATCAACTCTTTTCTTAAAGGGACTGTTTCAAGATTTTCTTCAAACTTTAATTTTCACTTTTACTACCGTATCTATTGGGTTTAAAAAGTTCTGCCACAAAAATAAGGTTGTACATTATGACAGAAACTCATTAAGGAAAGTTTACTATTTGTTAAGTACATGTAAACCCTATTCCATAATTGTTGAAACATACGAGTTATGGCCAGTGTTAAAGTTTATGAAAAGTAGGTCAAATTTCAATGTCATGGTCATGAGATCAAACATTTTGGTACTAGTTGAAAGGGCCTGTCATGGGAAATATTATAGCCCTATCATGCCATTCAAAAGTTATGGCCAATGTTGAAACCATTCAAAAGTTATGGCCAATGTTGAAAGTAGGAGGTTAAAAATGTTGGTACCAGTTGAAGGGTTTGTCATAAGGAATATACACATGTCAAATATGAAAGCCCTATCACTTGCCATTCAAAAGTTATGGCCAATGTTAAAGTTTTTGTAAAGTCGGTCAAAGGTCAAGATCAGGAGGTCAAAAATTTTGGTACCAACAGAAAGGTCTTGTCATAAGGAATACACCTGTGACATATCAAAGCCCTAGTACTTATAGCCAAGTAGGTTAAAGTTTCAGACAGAATGACAGATTGACAGACAGGACAAAAACAATATGCCCCCGATCTTCGATCATGGGAGCCTAAAAAATTCAACCTAAAACAAAACTATAATAAATCTGTAGTTTTCTTTGTACTATCTTTTGTTGCAAACTTTATTCTGAAAATAGAAAAGTGCAAACATTTAAGAATGTCATCATTTTCTTAAGTAAATCTTTGTGTGAATTATGAGAAAGGCTGCATCTGGGAAAACCAGAATACCCTGGGCAAGAATTTCAAATGAATTTTACTCAAAGGCATGATCTGACCTTGAACTTTAAACTAAAATCTAACAAGAAGTGTTTGTGAAACAGGACAACCCATCTTCCAAATGCCAGTGGAAGGGACTTGTCATAAGGATTGCGCATGTGAATATGAAAGGTCAATCACTTATCAATCAAAAGTTATGGCCAATTTTGAAAGTAGGTCAAGGTTCGAGGTCAGTAGGTCAAAAATGTTGGTACCAGATGAAAAGGCTTGTCATAAGGAATACACAAGTGAAATATGAAAACCCTATCTCTTGCCATATAAAAGTTATGGCCAATGTTAAAGTTTTTAAAAAGTAGGTCAAAGGTCAAGGTCAGGAGATCAAATTGGTCTTGTTATAATGAACATACATGTGAAATATCAAAGCCGTAGTACTTACCATTCAAAAGTCATAGCCAAGTTCAGACAGAAGGACAGAATGACAGACAGGACAAAAACAATATGCCTCCTATCTTCAATCACAGGGGCATAAAAATTGGATCAAGGTGATAACACAACCCCTATACATAAAGCCATGGACGATGTATGAGAGGCAAGATTGAAGAGAAATAATACAGCCTGAACAAATTATACCATATTGACAGACAGATGGGCAAACTTGATGGAAATATAGATTGATCACTACAGCAAATCAACTATAAAAGGGGCCAAAAGTAAACTTGTGACATTCAATATCTAAAGCACCATTTCACATAGTACAAGGTACAGATTCATCAACATACCAAAATCATCAACATGCCAAAAATCACTGGACCGGCAAAGTAAAAACACATCCATATACATCCGTCTCTTTTTGTCTTTCTACTTCATCACCTGTACCTACCTCTCATCTAGATAATCTAAGTCTTTATCTCTCTGTTGTATAAGGTCTTCAATGGTGAGGGCATATGTGTGCTCCAGATTGAGCAGTGTGTCCAGGGCTGGGGAGTGGATCAAACTATGGTACACCTCTGAAAACTGCTGCTCTTCCGTTACAGCCTCGGGTTTGGCATAACTTTTAACCTCCTGACAAAAAAAATTATTGAAGGAAAAATGGCAAATTGCAAAGATAACAAATGTGTCAAAGACAGAAATGGCCGGGTTGCTGTAAATATGTTGATTTCTATTTTGTTGAATGAGGAACATGCATGAATAAAATTTCATCAAACTTTCTATTGGCCTTATAGGATACTATATTAAATACTAACAATAAAAAATCAGCAATTAACATACATGTAATAAAATAAATCATAAATATATGGGTCATTACCAGTATTCGAAATTGTACTAGTATAAATAATAATGCTGAAATTATTCGGTAAACGGAAGTAGTGTCTGACAGGTCTGAATCGGATCCCACAATATGGGACCACCTGCGATGATGGATATCAAAGGTCATGAGGCTGAGAAAATTAATTGCTGAGTAAAGTGTTACGAAAATTTGCACTATTAAGAATAACACTGGAAAATATTTTAAGTCTGTAAACAGGAAGTAGGTGTTGGACAGGTCTGAAATCAGTCACGATATGGGACCACCCGCTGAAACCTCTAGTAACCACGTCAACCACAGAAATTAATAAGAATTAATAACATTCTAAGAATGCTTTGTTCCAAGTTTGGTTCCCTATACATTTGCATGTAAAACTTTGATCCACTATCATGGCGCCACACCCTAACTCCAGGAGTCATGATTTTTACAAAGTGGAATCTCCACTACATCAGGAAGCTTTCATATAAAATTTCAGCTTTGGTTCTCTAGAGGATTTTTAATCACCCCACCTTACCTTATTTTTGTGATTATCTCTCCTTTGAATAGGGCATGGCCCTTCATTTGAATAAACTTGAATCCCCTAGTGGTTCTGGAAAAGATTTTCCTATATAACAGACTTTGATCCCCTATTGTGGCCTCACCCTATCCCCGAGAGCCATTATCTGAACAAATTTGAATCTACTCTATATATCAGGAAGTTTCCAGGCAAATCTCCATTCTTATGGCCCAGTGGTTCTTGAGAAGATTTTTAATTTTCTTTACATACTTTGATCCCCTACTGTACTGTGCCCCACCTGGTGATCAACACATGGTGATTTGCACAATTCATGCTATGCAAAGAATGACAGCAGACATCCTGTTTTGTAAAACACAAAAAAGTGTCAACATCCGAAAACTACCATAATTTACCTCAGTGAAGGCTTTATGCCATTTGCTGACGACATCATCTATATTAATATCCCCTGTTTTCAGCCTCTGCAGAGCTTTCACAGAATTTTCATCGTACAAGTTGATGGTCTGGCCTGTGACAAATTCCTCAAGCTTTGTCTTTAAATCTACAATCAATGTAAATAATCATTCAATCATACAGTTCCAAGTAAACTAATTGTGCACTGAAACACACTAAGCTACACTTTCAAAGGAAACATGTGGTCCACATATAGGTGTGATCCCCTAAAGGGCACATTTACATAATCAATCCACTTCTCCAGCTAGCAGCTGACAATATGGTCAAACACTGCTGTATTTCTGTGTAAGGTACTATGGAAGTTTCTTGATCTAACCTTCCTCTGCATAGCATGGCAGATTGTGTGCATTGACCAGTCTGCCCACAAGGTCTGGTATGGACTGGGTGATGGGAATAGTAACAGGAACCGTCAGAGTAGAGGTCAAGTTTTTACTGTAAAACTGGTACTTGAAATCGACAACCTTACCACCACTCATTGTAAAGGTCAATCTGCAAGTATAAATTGGAAGTTACAAATTATAACAACTTTTATGATACTGAAATATGGTTTTTAAAATCAAAAAGTTTGCCATTTTCCTATCAATGCAGAGAAATCCTGGTTACAGTTCACTCGTGCTCTTTGGGAATGTCCTGGTATTTTTACAAATGACACTGGTGTTCTTAGTTCTAACAATCATTTTGGTGTCCAACAAAAATGGAGCACTCTGAGAAATTGAGCTCACAAGAGGCCCATGGGCCACATCACTCACCTAAGTGACCTTCATGGCCCTGAT
>CAJDSM010036083.1:0-10290 GCA_903981925.1 Ostrea lurida | reverse complement strand
GTCACGTGTGCAGTAGTTCCCCTCTCACACAGGCCACCTACCTGTCAAGGAAAATTTTAAAATCTTATTGAGTACAACAGAAACTTGAAACACAACGGGTCAAAGAATTGTAGCGTGTATAGAGAAAATGTGTGTTATGCCCGGTATTTCAATGTGAAAAGTTATGCAAATGTGTTAGACCCGTTAGGTGACAGTAAAATGTCATACAAATTAGTGTTATACCTCACAGTTGAATGTAAAATGTTATACAAATGAGCGTTATACCCGGTTGAGTTGAATATAAAAAGAAATATATCGGTTCGTTACATTATTGTTGAATGTGAAAAAGGTACAAGTGTGTGTTATACCTGGCAGTTGAATTTAAAGGTGAAGATAGCGAACAGTGATCAATCGCATGAATCCTATACACAGAGTACAAAACAAGAGTTGGGAGCCAGGAGCCTAGTGAGAGTAAGCATCCCCTGTAGACCGTTTACGTCCGTTACAAGCCCTTTATATTTATCTTTATCAGGTAGCATGTATACCGTATAGCATTTGATACTATTTCCGAGAGACGGGCTTTGGTGCAAAACTTCTGAACAGTGGGATAAATGGCAAATGCTTTTCTTACATTCAAAATATGTACAAAGAATATAAAATCAATAGATAGTATGAAGCAATAAAGGCAAAAACAACACCCCCGCCCAAAAAACAAATTAAAAAAAAAAACCGCATTGTGAGCAGCGCAGAACAAGTTTAGTGACTATTAAATATTAATAGAATTATTTGATTCATTTTGATGTCAGTTACATTTTATTCGATAAAGTCGTGGTGCTAGTTTTGTAATTATATGTCATGTGAAATTGGGGTTATGAAAATATTGATATATGTAGAACGTGCTATTTAAAAATTCTAAAACATATATTTAATTGAAAAGTGTACTCCAAGTATATGTTTAACGGTGAAACTGACCGATATCCTTTGTATGTAACGAATTTTTACTAGAATTTGTCCTCTTACTTTGGGTCAAAACTTGTCAAGGCAATGACAACAAACTTACAAAAATATCTTATATAATTCCAAATTTCTTTAATACGATGTTTGAATTGGATGAAACGCAGAATTTATCAGTCGGATAATATGAAAATGAGTCATACACGCATGAAAGCAACGTAACGCACTGAGTATTCAATTTTTTTTGTTAAATTGTTCTACATTGAAAAATTGGAATTATAAGAAGTTAAACATGTCTTTTTGAAGAATTTATTAATGTTAATACTCTGGAATATTTTAGCTTACAAACTAACTAAAGTGCTTCGTCACTTTTATTGCAGTTTGTGAGTAAATGTTCAGATTACACATCGATTAAATTTCTATTCAAAGATGATTAATCAATAGGTATTACGCGAATCATCTGACAAAGGAATAATACGACCCATGATTCATTTGAAAAGTTAATTCTTAATAAATGTGGTTAACATTTGGATTGAGCATGAAACACGGCATTTTAACTCTATGTGGATTAAAAACTGTTATAAAGACTCGAAGATACATTCCTAACAAAAATGCGGTGATATTGTAATTCTTCCCTAAGGATGTTTCTATGAATTCTAAAACACGTTTTGATGCGGAAAATTTTTACATTCTACAGGCGAATTCAAAATTATTATGTTAAAAGTAGCATAATTGTATTTATACATCTGTACGAAAATTAAATGTTTCAGATTTCTTTTTCTATGTATGAAATTATAAGTATGCTTCATACGTAATAATGAAAGTAAAAAGATTACAAAAGAACAAAATATATGTTGTTTCTTATATATTCATAATATTACCAACTATGAAATGAATAAAGTGCCTGGATGTAGACATGCGTATATTGTATTCATTGTTTTTGCGATGTATACAGCATGGCTTTTTCTCTGTTGTTAACAATGAGATAACGTTTTTCTAAAGTATAAGTATCTAATATATATTTTTGATTTGACAGTTCAGGAAATGCGTCGATTAATTAAGCTATTACTACAAAGTTCTCAAGCGTGTTTTGATATTCCACTTACCATATAAGAGATCGGTATATGAGTTTTTATTTTTCCCCATTTTAAGAATCACGTTGTAGAAACGTGTCTTTTTAAGGCTATTTCTCGCTGTTGTTTACATGTTTAACCGGGCGAGCTTTCGGTGTTAATTTGGTTTGATTTCTTAAGAATCAGTGTAATAAATGTCAATAAGATAAGATTATGCTACATTAAGTTTAGAACTATAAATCAACTTACTTTTGAAGTAGGCATATTAGAAAGGAGCGATTCTGTACGTCATGCAACTGTACATCAGAATTGGAGAGATGAAGTTTATTATATTTTGGTGTAAGTATAATTGGGTTATGGTAGATTTTTTTTAGATAGTCTGCTCAACACCAAAAATTTGTGAACACATTCAAAGACTGTAAGTTTTATCGAAAGTTGTGGTATTTTATTTTGAAAATTCAGGATTATGTGCTATACTCTTTATGTCTTGAGTTTTATAAAATGAAAACAGCATTGATCAAAATATTATCATGTTCTATCTTAAATCTCATGTGTAGAAACAAGGTGCGCTGAGAAATCCCTTGAAGCTTGCCGGCAAGCATATCAACATGAAACATATTTTATGAACAAATTTTATCTCATATAAAATGGTGAAAAAGAAAATTCAATACCAGTGGAAATTGGTGGAATCAATTTGTTTCTATCTCTCTCTCATTGCTCTTCGGTCTCTCTTCTCTTCTCTCTACTCTCGTCTCATTCTCTCTCTCCTCTCTCCTCCTCTCTCTTCTGTCTCTCTCTCTCTCTTTTTCTACTTAAAACCACGATATTTTTCAGCCTATTTGCTTTTTTGGTATCTACTACTGGTATATATCTGATATATGTGATATCAAAAATAAAAAGTAGAAAAAAAAAAACATACATATTGTCTATTCTCGCAAATTCTGTCTGTTTGAACCCTGTGATGTATAAAAAATGTATACATGTAATAGCTTCATGTACCTCATGTACGATTACAGAGTGAATGTACTAAACTGACTGCTTACGATGAACAATATATCAGCATAAAAATTCGTATGAGACATTGCAGAGAGAATGTCCAAGGACAGCTCAGGTGGTGAAACAATGGGAAAGTTACAGCAGATCAGGTGGTATACCTTCTGTTGAATGAAAACCGTGTGACACTAATGTTTGGGCTATTGTGTGTGTCACATTTCAAAAAAACAAATCTCAAGTAGATGGCTTGAGAATACCAAGGACATATAAAATATGATGTAAATCGGTCTAATAAAGTGCATGAGGAAGACACTCGTTCATTACTAAGTTTGTAAAAACGTGTATGAAGCTGTGTATTATCGGCATTGTTTGAATAATAAAAGAAATATTTACATTCATGAAAAGAGCTTGGGAAGACATTTTGATATGTTGCTTAGAACTGCAAGGCTAGCGCTGTCAGACTACAGAAAGTACGTTAGGCGTAGAACACTACTGAATATGTCGTACCATATTGGTCCAGATGGGATACGAGTAATTTTTATCTGTTAATAACTGATCATGTTAGAGGTCTATCCATATCCGCCCCTAATGATTACGATTAATTAGGAATGGTCATCTGAGAACCCTAACTATTATTGACACACACAAATTATTTGGTGTCCTGCAATCCGGCCAGCGTGTCGCGGAAATGAAACAAACATTAATATTCCTGTTCTCAAACAACATAAATACACTATTCGATACCTAGAGAAGTTATACAAAAGATCTTATACGTTAAATGTAAAACGTTATAAAATGGAGTGTTACACCGTATTTCAATGTAGAAGTTATAAAATGAGTGTTTAGCCCGATATTTCAATGTAAAAAGTTATAAAATGAGTGTTTTTCAATTCAGAAAAGGATAGTTTTGTTTGAAATAGTTTATTTGAAGAAGTAAAGAATGTCTCCTCATGCAACTCTTCTTCTTTAGTGGCTATTTTCTTGAGATTTAGACTATTTAAGTTTTTTCTATAAATTCAATTTTCATTGCCCTTAATTTCCATACTTTTTAGGAATCAAGCATCGTTGAGAAATTAATTTCAGAATGTGTCACATATGGGTGCACAAAATAGAACATATTTTCATTTTGGTTAAGATCATACAGGCATTAATTTTATATCAAATTCTAGCTGTGGCATTTAATTCGACATTTGATAATAATTTATTGAGATGTTTTATATATCTATATATGATCCATATGCTGATTTGATATATCCCAGTAACCTCGAAAATTATTAAGGACACTAATAAGTCTTCCACATCTGTTTTCGTATTAGATGTTTTGTTTTTTTTTTTGGTTTTTTTTTTTTTTTTTTGGTTTTTTTTTTTTTTTTGAACAGTGTGACATTAACAGTAACTAACAACTCATCATTATGAAAAACCGTATGATTTCAGCTTTTCTATCATCAATTTTCTAGCAAAAAGGACCTTATTATCCAAATATTTTAAAACGTACAATAAAAAATTGTGACAGTCATTTTTGCTACTTTGTGAAAAAAGATTTCATGACTACCAATCACCAGTTATATTCATCATCTTTGATTCCACTGTATTTTAATGAGAACAATATTTGGATAATTGCTCTGGAAGAGACCTCGTGTCCATAGTTAAAACTTCAGCATTAAATTACTTAGTTAAGGGCCTTTTGATAGTAACGGTGAATTATTTTATCTAATCATTATATGATGTGTGTGCCTTTCAGTTGATTTGATACGTAAGAGTGTTCTGCTCATGATCAGGTTTGTTTTTTAAATTGAGGCAAGCTTCTGGGAAACAATTTAATGTTGCAGGGGTTCCCCAGTCACGTTTAAAGTCATTGTTTCGTCAATTCTATAGCTGTTGATAACGATAGTAGTGCCCAATATAACCTATTTTTGTGTTAAATCTGTCCGCCGATTTTCTTATCAACTGTAAGACGTTCTTTTTATAAATGATCTTGACTACGGTTTACTCCGTTTACCTGATAAAGACTATGGTTACGGCTTACAGGCGGGTGTGACCTGTGACAGGGAATGCTTATTCCTCTAGAGCCTGATCCACCTCTGGTATACTATCAGGGTCCGTGTTTACTCAACATTTTTTTGTATTCCATTTTAAAGAAATAATATACAAAGTTTCCTTATCTTCGCCTTTTCATAGTGGGAATATAGTTTTGTTTAGGTTAAGTTTTTGTTAAAGATATACAGGCTGCATAAATAATTATTTATTATTTGCGAGTGTAGAAAGTAATTATAAGTTTTCCTGTGCTAAAACCAAATAAAATAAACTTTGCACAATTTATACAATCTAATTGCGTATTAATGATTTGCGACTTCACTGTTCTCTGTAGATATGTATGAGGGGAAATCCATACAACCTCTCTGCGCATGTGCGCAAGAAATTTACCAAAGAAGAGGTAGGCGTGCGAGTTTGTTTACAATTGAAAATTACTAGATGGTATCTATTACTTACTAAACGAGTGGGCGATAGAATGATTTAATACGATGTAATTCAAGTAAATAAGATGCACACTCATTCTATAAATTTGTTATGTGGCATGTAAATAAACTATCGATCGGATGCTGTGGTTCTAAAATGAGATCGCATTGTCAGTGGTAAAAAAAAGGGCGGGCTATTCAAAATGGGCATTTCCTTGTGGACTCCACAAATAAATAATTTAATAATTTATTAATTTGAAACGCATGAATACGATTTTTTATTTTCAAAAATATTTTTTACATTATTTGAAAAGCTAACCTGTGATTTGAAATGAATTGTTGTAGCGATATCAATATTAGCGATCTCAATACCCGTCAATAATGCCAGAATTAAATCTCGCTAAATTTCTGCTTATACGGTATAACAAGAAATCTGTGAGCCGATGCTCACTAGTGATATTCCCGCTCTTAATTTATTAAAGCTGACAATAAGATGAACATAATTCCATTCTCAACAAACAGGAAGTAGATTGCTTGCTTAATCTGAAATGCATCTCAAGCAATCAATACCTAAATAAAGCTCGTGCTTTGTGTATTAAGTTATACTTGTTTAGAAAAAACAATTATCGACACGCTAATTGTTATATGTGGAAAACAAGAAGATGCCTATCACTTTTTCTTATACTTGTAAAAGTATTCTAATGCAAGACATGTTATGTTTGACAAGTGTTTGCTTTAGAAGAGTTATCTTATTATAGACACAATACATGTATTTGCTTTGGGAAATGAAAACTTGCTTATGATATTAACTGGCAAATTTTTTTTCTGCGTTAAAAACTTATATTCTATTGTCAGATAATTTAATTAATCCATCATTTATAATTTTAGTATACTTATATACATAATACATTTGTATTAGATTAATTCAAGGTGAGAACTTCGTAAGTTGTTAGAATCTTGTGTTCAATTTTTGTATATGTATCGTATATATACAATAAAATATGTTCAAACTAAAGATTAGTACCCGTGTACTAGTCGCTGAGAATTATGTTACGAAATATTAATGTGAACGGACAGAATGACGGATGACCACGGACAGGGTAACAGCTCCTCTGGTGCGGGTGTTATAAAAAAAATTCTTTCTCATAAGGATGGTTTAAAAATTGATAGGCGGATTTAGACCCCCCCCCTCCTTTTGTGACCAAAATTTATAATGGCATAGAAGCTAAAACCCTAAAAATTAACTTTGAAATCCATTACACCCAAGAGCTTCCGGGGCTTTTACCCCTGGGGCCCAAAGTGGTTTCATCCCAGACCTCTAGGTTATTGGTGTCCGTCTCTTCAAGGACCCCCCCCCCCTTTCGAATCCATCCTGGATCGACTTGAATTGCAAGGTTAAAACGTTTATTTTAAAACGTTTTTGAATAATATTGTAGATCGAACTTTGATGTCAACCATTTAAAGCTCACTTAAATTCCCTCAACCGACAAAACATGCATTGTTCACAGTGCAACGCGGTGCATTCTTTTTTTTTTTAAATCAAAGACCATTTAAAATTCAGCATTTGTTGAAATAGTTTGACGTGCTAAAAAATGTTGTGTTCCATATCTATATAGATTTTTGCCTGTTGTTGTGCTGAACAAATTAATGCTCTTTTATGTGTTGTAATATTACAAATATTGAATTAATTGCCGGCCTATCTACTTTTAATTCTCGTGCCTCGTTGTCACACACAAGGGCGGCATTTTGTCGATACACCACGCTGTGCTAATGGACAATTAAAGGCATTTTAAAAACGTATTAAGTAGAAATAAAATACTATCCACGTCATTGAGAAAAAAAATACGTAGCAGCATCATTAGGTTTCCAAACAGATAAATTTACAAAATTTACGAGTCCTAATGCGGAAACAAATTACGGGGCATTGATCGTCGTATTTTTGCTGTTTCCACTTAAAATGTCACGTATATTGCAAAATTGTCCGATTGGTATTTTTTAGTTTGATTGGAATTACGTAACCCTTACCTGTCAGTTTCATCCTCGCAAAGAACGAAATGCACACGCCACGGCCGCGGTTTTTATTTGTGAAATTATTTATATGTAAATTTTCTGTCCGCTATCGTTGTCAATTTACAAACTAGACGTATGAAATACAATACATAAATAGCTGAAATTCACGTAATGTCACTAATCGACCTAGATATCGAATAACAGCAAATAAGATATACCTATAGAATAACGTTCAACGTACTCAACTTTGATTTATGATAACCGAAAAGAAATGAAATACAGTGGGAACTGAGATCAACAAAATATAATTGAAAAAAATAAATCTCCAGGCCAAATATTTCATGACGATCTTTATAGAAATAAATCGATTGAATTTTTTTGATAGAATGTTTGTGGTCATCATGCCTGCATTATATGTCAGATTTAAATATTAATTGGGCAAGATACACAGGAAACAGTATGCGCGAGCGAAGGACTAAAGCAATGCAGTGTTGAGTATATGTTACTTAACGAAAGAATTCACCGCACAATTAGAGCACCGGGCTGTAGATTAAAATCCATTTTACTTCAACATATTGAAAACAGACTATTGAGTTATGTGTTGGAAATAGAGTTGAGGCAAATTCTATCTTTCTTTTTTTCTTCGAAGTAAAACTGTTGTGATTTTACAGTGGTTATGATTTTAAACAAATCAGTCTCTTTTATTGTATATTAAAATGTTCCTCTTCATTTATCACTAATCAGTATATTTGATGTCGTGGCACTAATGACCAAAAAATGCCTAGAATGTCCTAAAAATTTGAATGTTGACTTGTTACCTTATAGTTGCTGACTTGCTGACGGAGAATTTTAACATATCGAGGCATTTTTTTTTAAGTTTCCCGAAATGCACAAATACAAACTTTTAGAGTTGCAATTACTTTTATTTAACACTTTACAATAACAGAAAATTCAGACTTTATGCGAACTGACCGAGATTAGATGATTCGGCTTAAAACGTAGATATATAAAACACAATTTACTTAAGCTTGTTAAAAAGTTGTTGAAGGATTAACAACTCGTCCTTACGGCCATGAATTCGCATTATGTACATGGGTTGTCTTTCTTGACCAATTAATTCATTCTCTTGCACAGAGTTGTCGGTCCTTTCTCTCCCTTACATGTAAGGGAGTGATAGGACCGACAACTCTGTGCAAGATAATGGCATTATGTACAGTATACATGCATAGATCTGCGTTAAAAAAAAATGCGACTGTGAACGTGAAATATTGCATTTCATACCCTCACGCGACCCTAAGACGATGGGTTTAGGGCCGCTTTAGGCCCCCAGCGGGTCCAGGACCGCGGGGGTGCAGCATTCGGAACTCCGCGCGTGGCTCGTACCTCGCACACTGTGTATACGGAGCGTAGCGGAGTTAGCCGAGGATTGCCGATTGGGGGTGCAGGGGGAACTGATAAGTTTATCTTGGTTGGCCCTAGTCTGGAGTCAGGGTCAAGGGGGTTGGGGTAGCTTATGTATTTCATTTTGAAATGGGAGGAGGTGCAAGTGCCCCCAATACCCCCCCCCCTTAAAAGTGATACCGGATAATACAGGTGTTATAGTTTACCTATAAGTTTCATGTACAAATTGTACCTATCTCACGTGCTCGGGCTCACGTGTCTGATATGATAAAGTCACATGATTAAATAGTTGTTAATCTAGAATATTTACATTCACTGAATTCTTTTCTCTTATATTTCCTTTGAAATTGACATTGTATTTATCATCCAATAAATGCATGTTTGTTGCAAACCAGTTGGATCCGGTTTTGAAGTGTCACAAGTTCACATGGTCATTACCAAATATGGAGCGTTCTGAGGTCAAAGGTTGAATTGGCTGTTCCATTTAAAGTAACGAAAAGATCAACATATATGATATTTTAGTGCTTAAATCCAGTTTAATAATGTTTAGAAAATGCATAAAAAATATAAATATAAACAATAAAATGCTTTCTTTGTAGGTTATTGGATGATGAAGGAAACTATCATTGCAGAAAAAATGTTCATAACCCGCTACCGCGGTTATGAATATTTTCTGCAATGCTAGTTCCTTCATCACCCAATAAACCAACAAAAGAAAGCATTTTATTGTAAGTAACGTAAAACTACTCGGCTGTTTACTTCGTGTATGCTAGATTAATTAAGCTGTATACACGTGCAATGACATTCAACACTCCTGTCATTTCTGTAATGTTACAATGTATCAAGACATTAAGTACGTCCCCCTTCAAATGAAATAATGGAAATGTCAAACAAAATTCCAAATACAGATTGCAGCAAAATCGTTATCAAAATCTCTCGATATAGAATCATTGAAAGAGACAAGAAATGTTGTACGCGGAAGCAGAGTAGTTGTCGAAAATAATGAACGATCCCGCGATATGCGTTAAATTCCACATACAAGGCTTGATAATAGAACAACTCTCACTTACCTCATACCATCAGGCAGGCAGAGGGTGGACATCATCCTGTGTGATCGATCTAAGGGCAGTTTTTCCTTTTGGGAATCCTTAGATTGAGAATCCGGTTTCCTTTTGGGAATCCTTAGATTGAGAATCCGGAAGAAAACAATGCTTACTGTGGAACAGCTGATGCATGTACGTATCTTATTCTTCTCGGTGAGTAAAGCTCAGCGTCACACACTCGCCGTTCTGTAAGATATATTAATTGTTAAGCCTATCTTCTGTTCACACAGTGCAAACAAAATCAATTTACAAATGTACGGTCTAAACTGAATTTCATTTTTAGATAAAATTTGACCGATGATCATTTACGGAAATATTTGA
>CAJDSM010036081.1:2259-12934 GCA_903981925.1 Ostrea lurida | reverse complement strand
AAGGGCGGGGTCAAGTCATGACCCCAGGGGCCCTCCACATAAGTGTCAATGAACTTGTCTAAACACAAGGGACAAGGAAATATGTGGTTTGAGGGTGGGGATCTCAATAGTTTTCAAAAAATATTAGACCCAAATTTGAAAAGGGAGGGGGGGGGGGGGCAGTCATGACCCCAAGGGCCCTCCACATACATGTAATGTCAATGGGAATTGTGTTAACACAAGGGTCAAGAAAAATATATGAATCTCCAATAGTTTACAAGAATATTGGACCACCCTGCGTAAGAGCAAGTTTTCGACCGTAAACTTTATCTACCTATTGTAGATCCACCTACCGGGTGGGGGGGGGGTCATTTAATGTGTTAACACAAGGGTCAAGAAAATATATGATCTCCAATAGTTTACAAGATATTGGACCACCCTGCGTAAGAGCAGTTTCGACCGTAAACTTTATCTACCTATTCGGTTAGATCCACCTCATCCGGGTGGGGTGGGGGGGGGGGGATCATTTTAAACAAACTTGAAATGCCTTCCATGTTAATTTGACAAACTGAAACACCAACTTTCTTGAAGAAATAAGATGTTTAAAGATATTCTCTTATTATAAACCGTGTAAAACTTGGTCCCCTTAATGAGAACGTGGGGTCCGGTTTAGAATAGGTCCCAGCATCCCCTTGCGTTCGTAAGAGGCGACTGAATGGCGTGGTCATTCGGATGAGACCGGAAAAACCGAGGCCTTGTGTCACAGCAGGTGTGGCACAAATGAATAATTGAATATCCCTCCCTGTTCAAAGGCCCTGAGTGCCGAGCACAGACTTAAATTTACAGCTCTTCACCGACAATGGTGACGTTTCCAATATGAGTGAAATTATCTCGAGTGGGACGTAAAACAATAAATAGGTCATCATCAAAGCTAAAACAATAATAAAACACTTGACGTCAAACAATAAATAATCAATCAATCAAAGCTAAAACAATAATAAAACAATCTGATTTCCCGGTCTTATCCGAAGGACACGCAAGGGATGCTAAATATAGGGACCTTTCACCCCGGATCCCCAAGGTTCTATTTTTGTCTCTGATACTATCATAACAGACACCATCGTTTATTATCTTTTTTTTTTTTTTTTTTTTTTTACTTTTATCAGTTATACAGAATTCCATTTTGATAATACTATTTTTTTTAAAAAGACAATACAAATAAAAACAAACAACCAAAACGTATGAATATAGATGCATGTGTAAATCTAAAAATATCTACTTCATTTCAACGGTTAGGAATTCCAAGAGAAATTAAAAAGAATGTAAATAATTAGGAATAAAACTTCCTTTCTGAAAAGGCACGAGGGTATGAACTTCAACGGTTCACAACGGCGTACTTTTTTTTATGAAATGCTTACGCGTATCATGAAGTGTTAACGCGGTTCATACCTTATGTGTTCTCATTTAAAACATTCTCTAACTTAAGCAAACGTTCATACATCTACGGTTCCTGAACATATACATGCATATCAGTCACATTTTAATGACAAAATTACTAGAAAAAGAGCAAGGCTGATATAAATATGTTTTATTACATCGTATATTGGTTTGAAATAATCTTTGTCTGATGGATGACGAAAGATAACAAAATAGCAAGCAGTTGATACATGCACATGCAGTAGTGAATACAATATAAACGTGCGCGAAAATGATACGGGATTAAATTTGATTGGTTAATAACATAATACGTCATGTAACATACCGAAGATATTTGTCATAAAACATATCTGGATTGCAATAAAATAACAGAGATTAAAAAACAATTTACATTTCCTTTCCATGTTGAACACGAAAATATCCTCGGTGTATTTTCGAGAAAGAAAATACCTTTTAATCCTTTTTCTGAATACGGTCCTCTTTTTTTATACTAAAGCATGCGATTACTTAAAGGTTTGGTTTCGTTCATACGGAAGTACACGTAAATTCTTGTTAGATCTTACTTCGGTGATGATGTCAGTGTGAAAATGGAAAAGTAATGCCAGTTATAAATTGAATAATCCACCCAATAAAGGGATTAACGAACACAAATTCATATCAAAGAACATGGCTTTTCTTTCCTTGAACTCGCGTATCCATTCGAACACACCCACGGAAATGTGAAAAATATCCCACACTTTTGTACTCTTCTCGGAAGAGTGAAAGCCTCTCACTTCAAAACTACTGAGATGAAAAGCAACAACAATTTTCCTGAATGTGATTGAAGTCACTATGACATCACACTAGTTCTGTTTCCAGGGCTATTTCGGACATACCGGAAGTTCCGTTTTCGTTGGTCTCTAAAATCCAAGTTTGTGGGTTAACATTGTAAATGTCTTCCGTTTTCTTTTGCTGAGCTCTAGAATGAAAATAAAAAAAAATACATTTAGTATCATCTTTATCAAAATCAAACTTTCATGATTATGATTTATTTTTGTTCCATCACTAGACACCGGTCACAATATCGTAATCGTTAGATTGCTCGCTTCATAACCTGGAGTTCCTATTTCTTGATTCTTTTGCATTGGTAGTGATACCATTTGCGGCATCTCAGTCGTACAACGTTGGCTTCGTAATCGAAAGGTGGGGTTCGTAAAATGACCGCTTTTAACAGTAGTAACCACTTCTTAAATGCGGAGTGTTTGGCGAAGGAGCAGTTACTATTGTTAAAAAGCGGTCATTTTACGAACCCCACCTTTCGATTACGAAGCGAACATTGTACGACTGAGATGCCGCAAATGGTATCACTACCAATGCAAAAGAATCAAGAAATAGGAACTCCAGGTTATGAAGCGAGCAATCTAACGATTACGATATTGTGCCGTGTCTAGTGATGGAACAAAAATAAATCATAATCATGAAAGTTTGATTTTGATAAAGATGATACTAAATGTATTTTTTTTTAAATTTTCATTCTAGAGCTCAGCAAAGAAAACGAGACATTTACAATGTTAACCCACAAACTTGGATTTTAGAGACCAACGAAAACGGAACTTCCGGTATGTCCGAAATAGCCCCTGGAAACAGAACTAGCTGTTGATGTCCATAGTGACTTCAATCACATTCAGGAAAATTGTTGTTGGCTTTTCATCTCAGTAGTTTTGAAGTGAGAGGCTTTCACTCTTCCGAGAAGGAGTACAAAAGTGTGGGATATTTTTCACATTTCCGTGGTGTGTGTTCGAATGGATACGCGAGTTCAAGGAAGAAAAGCCATGTTCTTTGATATGAATTTGTGTTTCGTTAAATCCCTTTATTGGGTGGATTATTCAATTTATTATCTGGCATTACTTTTCCATTTTCACACTGACATCATCCACGCGAAGTAAGATCTAACAAGAATTTACGTGTACTTTCCGTATGACGAAACCAAACCTTTAAGTAATCGCATGCTTTAGTATAAAAAAAAGAGACCATATTCAGAAAAAGGATTAAAAGGTATTTTCTTTCTCGAAAATACACCGAGGATATTTTCGTGTTCAAACATGGAAAGGAAATGTAATTGTTTTTTAATCTCTGTTATTTTATTGCAATCCAGATATGTGTTATGACAATATCTTCGGTATGTTACATGACGTATTATGTTATTAACCAATCAAATTTAATCCGCGTATCATTTTCGCGCACGTTTATATTGTATTCACTACTGCATGTGCATGTATCAACTGCTTGCTATTTTTGTTTATCTTTCGTCATCCATCAGACAAAGATTATTTCAAACCAATATACGATGTAATAAAACATATTTATATCAGCCTTGCTCTTTTTCTAGAATTTTTTGTCATTAAAATGTGACTGATATGCATGTATATGTTCAGGAACCGTAGATGTATGAACGTTTGCTTAAGTTAGAGAATGGTTTTTAAATGAGAACACATAAGGTATGAACCGCGTTAACACTTCATGATACGGCGTAAGCATTTCATAAAAAAAAGTACGCCGTGTTGGAACCGTTGAAGTTCATACCCTCGTGCCTTTTCAGAAAGAAGTTTTTATTCCTAATTATTTACATTCTTTTTAATTTCTCTTGGAATTCCTAACCGTTGAAAGAAGTAGATATTTTTAGATTTACACATGCATCTATATTCATACGTTTTGGTTGTTTGTTTTTATTTGTATTGTCTTTTTAAAAAAAATAGTATTATCAAAATGGAAATTCTGTATAACTGATAAAAGTAAAAAAAAAAAAAAAAAAAAAAAGATGATAAACGATGATGTCTGTTATGATAGTATCAGAGACAAAAATAGAACCTTGGGGATCCGGGTGAGAATAGGTCCCTATATTTAGCATCCCCTTGCGTGTCCTTCGGATAAGACCGGGAAATCAGATTGTTTTATTATTGTTTTAGCTTTGATTGATTGATTATTTATTGTTTGCACGTCAAGTGTTTTATTATTGTTTTAGCTTTGATTGATTGATTATTTATTGTTTTACGTCCCACTCGAGATAATTTCACTCATATTGGAAACGTCACCATTGTCGGTGAAGAGCTGTAAATTTAAGTCTGTGCTCGGCACTCAGGGCCTTTGAACAGGGAGGGATATTCAATTATTCATTGTGCCACACCTGCTGTGACACAAGGCCTCGGTTTTTCCGGTTCTCATCCGAATGACCACCCATTCAGTCGCCTCTTACGAACGCAAGGGGAATGCTGGGACCTATTTCTAAAAACCGGACCCCACCGTTCTCATTAAGGGGACCAAGTTTTATCACGGTTTATAATAAGAGAATATCTTTAAACATCTTTATTTCTTCAAGAACAAGTTGGTGTTTCAGTTTGTCAAATTAACATGGAAGCATTCAAGTTTGTTTAATGGATCCCCCCCCCCACCCCCACACCGATGAAGGTGGGATCTACCGAATAGGTAGATAAAGTTTACAGGTCGAAACCTGCTCTTACGCAGGTGGTCCAATATTCTGCTAAACTATTGGAGATTCATATATTTTCTTGACCTTGTGTTAACACAATTCCATTGACATACATGTATGTGGAGGCCCTTGGCGGTTCATGACCTGCACCCCCCCCCCCTCCCTTTTCACAATTTGGTCTAATAATTTTTGAAAACTATTGGAGATCCCACCTCAAAAACACATATTTCCTGTCCCTGGTTTAGACAAGTTTCATTGACACTTTATGTGGAGGGCCCCTGGGGTCAGAACTGACCCCGCCCTTACTCAAAATTGTTTATATTTTTTTGTAAAACTATTTGAGATCCTACCCTTCAAAACCATTATATTTTCTTGTTTCCTTGGTTGAGACAAGATTCATTGACACATGTGTTGGATGAACCCTTGGGGTCATGAATGCCCCCTTTGGTAATGGTCTAATATTTTGAAAAGCCTATTGAGATTCATATATTTCTTTGTTCCTTGTGTTGAGACAAAATTATTGAAAACTATGTGGAGGACCAATGGGGGCCCCACCACTTTTTTTAAATGGCTAATATTTTGAAAACTATGGAAGAATCCCCACTCTCCAACCATTTAATTTTCTTGTTTGATTGTAACAAGACAATAATAAAAAGCCCCAAGGCTATACCTGACCCAATGTATTAACATGTTTATTTCTCGTATTTTCTTTAATTGACGAATGTTCATTTCTATTGGTAATTGCAAGATGACGGACCATACCTTTTGATATAGTCGCACATTGTAAATCCCGAACTTCTGTTGTTCTCTATTAAGCCAAAGTGTTTCGGACGTGAGCAATGTGGCCCATGTGCCTCTTGTTATCCCAGGAGGTATGCGTGGTGCCGACAATAGGCAGGATGTCACAAAATTTCATGCAAATATATAGAAAAAATCTCTCAAAAGCCACTTGCAGAAAGAGTGGATTTTACATGAAAGTTTCTGACATAGAGTAGATTCAAGTATGTTCAGATCATGGACCCTGGTGTGATGAGGTTGCAGTACGAGATCAAGTTATACATGTCCGATACATGCACATAAAAAATAGTCTAGAGAACCACCGGGTCAAATTCAATATCAAAGATATATCCATGGGGGTCCGGCTTAGAATAGGCCCCAGCACTCCCCCTGCGTGACTAAGGAGCGGTCATTTCGGACGAGACCGGAAAAACCGATGGTCCCGTGTCACAGCAGGGTGTGACACGAAAAAGAATCCCTCCCTGCTCAAAGGCCCTGAGTGACAAGCATAGGCCCTAAATTTTGCAGCCCTTCACGGCAATGTGACGCTCCATATGAGTGAAATATTCTTGAGTGGGACGTAAAACAGTTAAATAATCAATCAATCAATCAAAGATACATGTATTCTTAAGTGAAAGGTATTACAAGTTGTTCTAATGAACGACCAGTCCCCCTATAAAGGGCGATATCAATGTCATTAATGAGACGACTAACTGGGAGTCAGGCAGTCCTTGGAAGAAAAGCATGTCCTTATCAAAAGGCGACCAGTTTTCAATCATTATGTAAAATCATTTTAAGTACACCATAATTGCATTTCCAAGTCATTCCGTAGGCAAATCGCTATATGATCATAGACAAAACGTCTGAATTGAACTAGCTCTTTGCAATGATTTAAGAAGCTAACTTCTATCTGTAGCATAAATAATTCTGCATATAAAAGAGATTTACAACTATTCATCTGGACGTCTCTAGGCTAACGGTGACATTAATTTATCACAGTTCCATAACTTGTTTACGTATCAAATTGTCTCCACCATCAAATAAAAATAATCACAGGAAGCCCCATAATTATAGAACCATTCCATCTAATTTTTAGAAGGATATGCGTAAATGCATGTAAATCTGATAAACGTGCATAAAAACTGTTCACCAACCGATTTTTATTGTTGTCTTCTAAAGGAAACAACGTGTTCCCTATAGCATCACAGAAAAAATTGTTTAAATATGTTGGTCCAAAGAAACCTATCAACATCCCATTAAAAGCTCTTCCAGTTTCTCGATTCAATTACCTGATTATGTGATTTGCCGATATCGCTGCGATCGATATGAGTTACTTAAAATAACTCCAAAGTGGTTTGGCAACATAATTGAGTTCCAAAACATGTTGCTATCGTACAAAGCTGAAGGGAAAAATGGTGCAACCAGGAATGTATTAGCCGGAGTGCAGGTTTTTGGTTTGGGGTTCAGGGAATAATGTTTTGGACAAACATGTAAGATATTGCTCTGAACTTTGATAACCAAAATGGCGGCAGGGAAGATGCCTATTAGTTTAAGGTACTTACATATACATGTAGCATGGTATTTGTCAGCAGTTTTAAACATTAAGAGTACCCAATACTGCGTTTCAAACTTTTCAAGTTCAGTTCACACGCTTCTACAAAAAAAAACCCATAAAGTGGAAATTGTGTTGCTTTTGAAATTCTCAAATAAAGAGCGGTGTTAGATAAGACGTTTCGTCGCTAAACTTAAACATAAACAAAGATCACGAATTCTCCAACATACACTGTACAATGTGAAGAACAAGATCATGATTCATCCAAAATATACTGTACATGAACAAGATCAATGATTCTCCAACATACACTGTACATGAAGAACAAGATCATATTCTCCAACATACACCGTACATCAACAAGATCATGATCTCCAACATATCACCGTGCATGAACAAGATCATGATTCTCCACATACACTGTACATGAACAAGAGCATGATTCTCAACATTACAACTGTAATGAACAAGGATCATGGAATGTCTCCAACATACACTGTACATACAACCAAGAATCATGATTCTCCAACATACACTGTACATGAACAAGTCATGATTTCTCCAACATACACCTTACATGAACAAGATCCATGATTCTCCAATACACCGTACATGAAGAACAAGATCATGATTCTCCAATACACCGACATGAACAAGATATGATTCTCCAACATACACCGTACATGAACAAGATCATGATTTCCAACATACACCGTAACAATGAACAAGATCCATGATTCTCCAAATACACTGTACATGAAACAAGATCTCTGATTCTCCACATACACTGTACATGAACAAGATCATGATTCTCCAACATTAAACCGCTACATGAACAAGATCATGATTCTCCAACATACACTGTACATGATCAAGATTCATGAGTTCTCCAACAACCACCGTACCATGAACAAGATCATTGATTTTTCAACATATCACCGTACAATGAACAAGTGACAATAACAATGATTATCTCATAAAACTACAAGACAATATAAAAGAGACACCAATACTGGAACAGGACAGTGTTTCACAAAAGCGTCGTAACCTCTAAACGTAGTACGTAAGTGGGACGTAGTTAGTGCCTAGGAGAAGTAAACAGAGATTAAGGGATAATCCGTAAACAAAATCAATTATACAAAGATACAGCCTAATTAAATGAAACACGCCAGGCAGACATTTGACAAAAAGGCATTTATTTGAAATCATATAACGGTCATAGAATTCTGTGAATCTAACTTTATACTACCCCTGTAACATTAACTTATTTGTCAGTAGGCTGTCTAAGATTTTAACAAATTGATACTATGCAGAACCACGCTCTCGCGTATCGAATCAAGTTGAGAGAGATAAAAACACATATGTCGGCAATAATGGGATTGTTGCTATATATTTTGGGAAGTTGAAGCATGTAATTTTTTCAAAGCCGAAAAAGTACGTTGTACCCAATCGTAATCCAAGATTATTTCGTGCATGGGTCTGAGTATTATTTCAGCACACTAGTGCTAATAATATTCGTACTCTATTGACTGGTTTGTTACAATGGCATTTGATATCTATAGAATTACCTGTGGTACGGATAACTATAGGAAGGCACTATTCTGGACAAATCAAACGCTGCGGCATCTATGAATAGTACTGTCAAATGGCTTAAATTGATTTCGTCAGGTACTTACCTTACACCCGAAATAGGACCAATAGAGGACGCGCTGTCCATTGGTAGCTCAGCTTCACAAAAAAATAATATTAAATCAAAAACAGTGTATCGTAACAGTTCTTTATTTGCTTGAGTTAATGTAGAAACATTCGTTAACAGGCAATTTAATACGATCAGAAATCACAATCAACACCATACGTTGAGGACAGCAAATATTGCTATGCGCCCTCAGCAATGGAGATAGTTCGCAGTCGTGAATCCATGTAATAGTGGATTTCTTCGTGCTTTTCAATGTATATTTTAATGATATTTCTTCACCAAGGGCAGTTCATAACTTATCAAAACGGGACATAAAGTCTTTCATAATTTTATTACATGCATCATCGGAAATCCTCAAATGATATTTGACAAACCTAGAATAAAAATTATGTACATCACCGCAAGTTCTACCTGTGGATGAGAGTCGCAACTGAATACAGTGATAGGCCATAAAACTGAAGTTTCTCCTATAAATTTCTCATAGAACCCCATTTAACGTCGGTCCACATATAATCAGATATTCACATCTAGTGAATTTGTGTTCCTATAATGTAATATTCCTACCCCTAATACCAAGCTGTGAAATTCTACTTTCACGCCAGCCGGAAAATGGCCCGCACGAAAATGTCAATACAACATACAATAACCAGCGTGCGATATCGAGAAATATTCCATGCCAAAATCGAAGCATGAAAGAAGTTCATCTGCGGTCTAGTCCCTGCGAGTATTGTTTCGAAGCCGAATAGTAAATAGATTGAAATATGATCTTCTTTTGTTCAATCACGTCAATGTGCACGAAGACTTTGTAAATAATAACTCCGCCATTGAATATCTGAAACTCATAATGGTATGCTCATTTTAAGAGTTAGTTTTGCATTTTGGACGTTTTGATGACACGATGCATTTACAAGGTAGACTGAAATTGGCAGAGGCGCTTTCCAAAGACTTGGTGTGCATTCTTTTATGATGGTGGGATCAATAATTTGCGTTGAAGATTGTTTTCTCAACCTGACCACTTCTTTGTGATTTTTCGGGCGAGACTACAAATATTCTTTAATCGCAAAAATATACCTTATCGACATGACGAAACAAGCGACATGCTGGAGGGGTCGAGTTGTCGTCAGCACTTTAGGAAAAAAACATCCATTTGGCGTTCGCACTCCCGTTCTTTGCTAACGGTGAGCGTTAGTCATGGGTGGGTGTTTTTGTCATTTTCCGGTGTAATTACGAAGCTTGAAGGATTTAAGTTAGACAGAAGGCTAGAGCGTTCGAAAATAGAATTTTCAAAATTTACTCAAATCGGTGAAATATAACATATGTATCGCAGGTCCCACTGGATGTGCATATGTTCTGGTATATCGAAATTTATAACTGTAAAAGTGGCTTATTTAACGGGGATGTTAAGTTACGCGTTTTCCCCCGTGTCCAGGAATTACCGGGGGGGGGGGGATTAGCGGTAACTGGATATAATATATACTTTTATACGCCGGGGGGGGGAGGGGGTAATGCCGCTTAGTATATGACCTGTAATAAGTGTAAATTTTCCCACGCGTAATAACCCATTTTTATAGTACTCTGCGACTCCAATTATCATTTCCTCGTGTAAAAATGGGATCATTACATTACCAACTGTATATACATGGTTATATTTTATGATTGCCTGTTGTCCTTCTGTCTGTACGCACTTTATATTTCGACTTTCTCCAAAACAACTGGGCCTATTATAGATCATATTTGGCCCAATTCATCATGGGCGCGTTTTTGAAGG
>CAJDSM010036080.1:0-13000 GCA_903981925.1 Ostrea lurida | reverse complement strand
CGGACTACTGATTCACGGCCGATGTGACCGGTCATCAGAGGATGCTTACTCCTCCATGGCACATGATCGTGCATTCGCTTTTGTCGGAGGTTCGTGTTGCCCTACACTCGATTTTGTATATATGTTTTTGGGGACTATAATTACGATTAACACATTATTTACTTCGCCATTTTATAGTAAGGATAGAGGCTTGGTAGAACACTTATAGGAACCAGCGATATATCTTTATAAGGATTTTTATGCAATTTCGAAATTCAGTAAAGGTATGGTAATTCAAATTGATCCCGATTCTTCGGAATATTGAATGTACTTAAAACAGGAAACCGAATTTTAAGAATTTCATATTTAGTCTGATTGCTTGGAATATACCTAGAATTCCCAGATGTTGAGGTAATGAAGATGTTGTCGATGGTTGGAACTATTTCCTATGCGTCCAAATTTGTTTTTGCATCCATACGGAAACGCAGTACCCAGTTTTCTAATCCAGTATTCTTTTCGTTGCCTGCGGAAAGATGTACTAAATTTTGGACTATTGGTGATAAAATATTTTTTTTTCTATGATTCTTATTTTTTATGATACGATGGAATGCTCGGAAGAGTTAAAAGGTTTATAAAGAAGTTGATGATTTTTGATTTCTACCCTCGATCAACCGATCGATTCGGAGAAAGTACATCCCGTGGAGCATGTCGTATGTGCAAATTACAAGGAGCGGATCTAGAAATATTTTATGACATCCGGGAAAACGGGTGATGCTTCCCTACAATTTGAATGCATAAACCCGATTATTTTAGAGGATTTTAATTTCCAATCTACTTTGACTACGCACAAAACTAGGTATGAAAATTTTGAAGAAAGCGAAAAACCTACCCCAAAGTGACATTGTTTACAATCTAATGATAAAACGTCAACATAGAAATCTGACGTATGAACGCTCATTTAAACCACTGAAAACTAACTCAATTATCCATGGGTGAGCACCAATAAATTGTAACGGGACTTTCAATATTTCCGTAAATTCCCGTGTTCAAAACAATTACGAGAATTTCAGTATTTAAAAATAAAGAATATATTCTGTAACAAAATCCCAGGTATTTACAAATATAATAAAAAGAAATGACACAGGATCATAATAAGTCCAAGGGACTTTGATATCTACCATATGAAATATGTCTGTAAATAATTTAGCCCAAGATCCCCAAAACACGTCTGAATAGTACTAATGAAAGTTGACGACCAAGGTGGCATATTTCTGCCACCACTTGTCCTATAATTATGTCGACTTGTCAGATCTTTATGTCAAACTTGTCAATATCTTTATGTGACTTGTCAAGAAAATTAATCACCACATGATTAGGACTCGGTATTCTTTTATATGCATGTAATGTACGGACGTTACTAGAGCACCTCTTGTTCTCCATGTTCGTAAAAAGAAGTAAACGAGTCGCCAATTAGAGAATTTAACGACTTTTACTCGATAAGTATACATTTTGATGCACTACAACGATTATTTTTTCTCGCCTTGTTGTTACTTAGTCAACATGACGATTCTAGCTAATCACCAAAAATAAAGTCAATGAAACAAATGTCGCCTGGTTTTTGCACGACTTTTAAAGAATGATATTTGTTAATGACGAAAAGATCAACTAGATGTTATTTTCATGCTAAAGGATCATTTTTGACGACATATTTTTCTTAAAACCAAAATAAGCGACTTGATAAAGCGCTTGTTTCGGTTTGACAACAACATCGCATGTTTGATAAGGAACTTTTTAATTACGGGGGTTTTGAGGCGCATACCAGCCTAAAGTCCAACAATAGTGGAATATGTATATTATTTACATATTATAAAACAATTCTCTCACCCCCATATTGTTATATTGCAAAGTTATCCAGGGCTATTAAAGATTTCCAATCGCTATACCTTAGAAATTCAAATTCTTTTTAAAGATATTTTTAAACACCTTTTATAAATAACTACTTGTTGTTTCCAAATAACGGTCATTTGAATGGAAAAGAACGCATTTATGTACATTATTACATTTTCAATATAAAATACTGTATTTTAGTCATTGAATAACATGATATTTTTACTATTAAAAATAACTAGTGAAAAAGTAACAACTAATATGTGACGGTTACTGATTGTGATAGTTATGTTTTGCATAGCTTTATATCTTTTGAAGAACCATCATGTTCTAAAACCATAGAAAATGTAATAAATAAAAAAGTCAATGCCTTTTTAGTTGGATATCGAATTCTCATTTCACTTATAAGATAGGATTTAAATCTTTTTCATTCCGTACTTCGTATTCTAGAAAATAGTAAAACAACACCTGTCTACTGTGAAAATAAATTCAAAATCCATCTACGTGTACATAAAGCATTAATGGTATCGTATCTATATATAGGATTTTTTAATAATATCATGAAATCAGAAGTTTCGACAGCTTCCCTATTGTCACTAAAGCTAACCGTATATGGATATTTTGACATTGTACTTACTCATTTACACTGTATAATGACTCACAACAACATCTCAATGGTTGACTTGATTAAGACAAATATCGTACAAAAGTTCACTTTTCAAGAAAATGGCATTTGTTCGACATTTTTTTCGTCGACTACAACAATATACATCTTTTAAAAGTCGTGGAAAAACCGAGGGACATCATTTCATGTACTTTCTTTTTGGCGTTGCTAGAGGTCAACGTATTACGGATTGACGAAGGTTAGGTGTTGGTCTGTATACTGTAGTTAATTGACAAGGTCCAGTGTTGTCTCTTATAACTGACGTACATTGACAGTCAGTCGTTGTCTATATGTAGTTTAACATCGACAAGTGTCAGTGTTGTCTATAACTGTAGGTTACATGACAAGGTCAGTGTTGTCTATATACTGTAGTTACATTGACAAGGGTCAGTTGTTGTCTCTAACTGTAAGTTCATGACAAGGTCAGTGTTGTCTATTATATACTGTAGTTACATTGACAAGGTCAGTGTGTCTGTTACTGTAGTCAGCTATTGACCAAGGTCAGTGTTCGTCTGTATAACTGTAGTTACATCGACAAGGTCAGTGTTTGTCTTATATACTTTAGTTACAATTGACACAGGTCAGTGTTGTTCTCTATACTGTAGTTACATTGATCTAAGAGTCAGTGTGTCTGTACTGAGTTCATGAAAGGTCAGGTTGTCTCTCTACGTAAGTACATGACAAGGTCAAGTGGTTGTCTATACTGTAGTCTACAAATATACAATGCGACAGAGGTCGTGTTGGTCTCTACTACTGTCGAGTTATTGACAAGGTCAGTGTCTGTGTCGTCTTATGACTGTGAGTACATTGACTAAGGTCAGTGTGTCTATACTGTATTACAATTGACAAGGTCAGTGTTGTCTGTAATACTGTATACAATTGGACAAGGTCAGTGTTTCTGTCTACTGTAGTTACATCGACAAGGTCAGTGTTGTCTTATAACTGTAGTACATCGCAAAGGTCGAAAGTGTTGTCTATACTGTAGTTAGCAGAAATCGACCAAGGTCAGCGTCTATTACTTGTAGTTACGAATGGGACAAGGTCAGTGTGTGTCCTCATTAACTGTAGTTACATCGAGAGGTGCAGTGTTGTCTCCTATACTGTAGTTAACATCGACAGGGGTCAGTGATTCTCTATAACTGTATGTTCTATGGTGACAGGTCAGGTTGTCTCTAATACTTTTTGGAGTTACATAATTGACAAGGTCAGTGTTGTCATCTATAATAACCTGTAGTTACATTGCAAGGTCAGTGTTGTCGTCTATACTTGTATTACAATTGACAAAGGTCAGTGTTGTCCTGCTAACTGTAGTTATAATGACAGAGGTCAGTGTTGTTCTATAACTGTAGTTACATTGACAAGGTCAGTCGTGTCCTGTATACTGTAGTTACATTCCGTACAAGGTCAGTGTTGTCCTCTATCAATACTGTAGTTACACAACAGAATAGAGGGTCGACAAGCAGTCATGTGTGTCCTCTATATAACTGTAGTTACATAATCGACAAGGTCAGTGTTGTTCTCATAACGTATGTACAAATCGACAAGTCAGTGTTGTCTTATAATTGTAGTTACACATCGACAAGGTCAGTGTTGTCTCTATAAACTGTAGTTAAATCGACAAGGTCCAGTGTTGCCATCTTATATCTGGTAGTTTACATTGACACAGGTCAGTGTTGTCCTATATACTGTAGGTTACAACATTGACAAGTCAGTGTTGTCTGTATACTGTAGTTACTTGACAAGGTCCAGTGTTTGTCTCTGTCTATCTGTAGTTACATCGACAGGTCAGTGTTGTCTCTATAATCTGTAGTTACATTGACAAGGTCAGTGGTTGTCTCTACTATCGTGTTACATTGACAAGGTCAGTGTTGTCTCTATATACTGTAGTTTACTGACAAGGTCAGTGTTGTCTATACTGTAGTTACATTGACAAGGTCAGTAGTGTCTGTATACTGTATTTTTAATCGCAAGGTAAGTGTTGTCTCTATACTGTCATGTTGACAGTCGACAAGGATCAGGTTGTCTTATTTACTGTAGTTTACATTGACAAGGTCAGTGTTGTCCTCTTATTATAACTGGTGAGTCACTACATTGAGCCGAAGGTCAGTGTTGTCGCTCTAATAACTGTAGTTACACATATCGACAACGGTCAGTTGTTGTGCGCGCTGTATAAAACTGGTAGTGTACAATTCGTTACAAGGTCAGTTTTGTCTGTATACTGTAGTTACATTTCGGAAACCCCTCCCAAGGTCAGTGTTTGGTCCTAATATACTGTAGTTACCATTGACAAAGGTCAGTGTTGTCTTATACTGATAGTTACATTACAAGTCAGTGTTGTCTATATACTGTAAGTTACATTGAGAAAGGTCAGTGTGTCTCTATACTGTATTTGACATTCGGAGAGGTCAGTGTTGTCTCTATACTGTAGTTACATTCGCCAAGGTCAGGTTAGCTCTATACTGTAGTTACAATTGACAAGTTCACGTGTTTGTGCTATTACTGTAGTTACATCGACATAGGTCGTGTGTCCTCTGATACTGTAGTTCTTGGACAAGTCCAGTGTTGTCTATATACTGTAGTTACATTACAAGGTCAGTGTTGTGCTGTTTATACTGTAGTTACATTGAACCGTCTATAGGTCAGTGTTTGTCTCTATACTGTAGTTATATTGACAAGGTCAGTGTTGTCTATATACTGCGTATTACATCGACAAAGGTCAGTGTTGTCTATTACTGTAGTTATATTTGACAATAGGTCAGTGGTTGTCTCTATACTGTAGTTACATCGACAAGGTCAGTGTTGTCTATATAACTGTAGGTTACATTGATCAAGGTCAAGTGTGTCTAACATAACTGTAGTTACATTGCAAGGTAGTGTTGTCTCTATACGTGGTTATATCGACCAAGGTCAGTGCTTGTCTCTATACTGTAGTACATTGACAAGGTCAGTGTTGTCTCTTTACTGTAGTTACATTGACAAGGTCAGTGAGTTGTCGCTCTATACTGTAGTTGACATGTGACAAGGTAGTGTTGTCTTCTATACTGATAGTTACATTGACAAGGTTCAAAGTGTTTGTCTAACTGTAGTTATATTGCAAGGTCGGTTCGTCTATATACCTGTGTTACATATTGACAAGGTCAAGTGTTGTCTATAACTGTAGTACATTGACATTAAGGTCAGTGTTGTCCTGGTATACTGTAGTTTTACATGACAAGGTCAGTGTTGTCCTCTATACTGTAGTTAATTGACAAGGTCAGTGTTGTCTCTATACTTGTAGTTACATCGCAAGGGTCAGTGTTGTCTATATCACTGTAGTTACGTCTGCAAAGGTCAGTGTTTGTCTCTATACTGTAGATTTCAATCGACAAGTCTGTGTGGTCCCTCTATAACTGTAGTTATATCGCACAATGGTCAAGTGTTTGTTGTATAACTGGTAGTTCTTGACAAGGTCAGTGGTTGTCTTCTATACTGTGTACATTGACAAGGTCATGTTTGTCTCTATCACTGTAGTTACATTGACAAGTCAGTGTATGTCTCATACTGTTAGTTACAGTCGACAAGGTCAGTGGTGTCTCTATACTGTAGTTACATTGAACAAGGTCAGTTTGTCTATAATACTGTAGTTAATCGACAAGGTCACGTGTTTGTCGTCTATACTGTAGTTACATTGACAAGGTCAGGGTTGTGTCTATACTGTAGTTACATTTGACAAGGTCAGTGTTGTCTCTATACTGTAGTTACATTGACAAGGTTTATTTTCAGTGTTCTCATACTGATTTACATTGACAAGGTAGTGTTTGTTTCTCTATACTGTAGTTATATTGACAAGGTCAGTGTTGTCGTCTATACTGTAGTTCATCATTGACAAGTGTCAGTGTGTCTCTAGTACTGTAGTTACAGTTGACAAGGTCGTGTTCGTCTCTATACTGTAGTTCAATCGTACAGTCAGTGTTGTCTGATACTGTAGTTACAATCGACGAAGGTCAGTGTTGTCTCTATAGGACTGTAGTTACCAATCGACAGGTCAGTGTTGTCTCTATAACTGTAGTGTACAATTGACAAGGTCAGTGTTGTCTCTATACTGTGTACTCGACAAGGTCCAGTGTTGTCTCTATACCTGTAGTTCATTGACAAAGGTCATGTTGGTCTCTATACTGTAGTTACATTGACAGTCATGTTGTCCTTCTATAACTGTAGTTACATTGACAAGGTCAGTTGTTGTCGTGCTAGTACTGTAGTTACTTGACAGTCTAGTGTGTCTATACCTGTGAGTTACATCGACAAGGTCGTGTTGTCTTATAATACTGAGTTACATTGACCAAGGTCCAGTGTTGTCTCCTATACTGTAAGTTATATTGACAAGGTCCAGTGTTGTCTATATTCTGTATACATCGAACAAGGTCAGTGGTTGTCGTATACTGTAGTTACTATTGACAAGGTTCAGTGTTGTCTGTACTGTAGTTACAAAGTCGCAGTCAGTGTGTCTCTATACTGGTATGTTTTACATTGACAAAGGTCAGTGTTGGTCTATACTGTAGTTTACATTGACAAGGTCAGTGTTGTCTATCTGTAGTTACAAGTTGACAAGTCAGTGTTGTTCTCTATACTGGTAAGTTATATTGACAAGGTCAGTGTGTCCTCTATAACGTAGTTACAATTGACAAGGTCAGTGTTGTCTCAATAGCTGTAGTTACATTGACAAGGGTCATTGTTGTCTATACTGTACGTTACATCGACAGACAAGGTCAGTGTTCTATACTGTAGTTACATTGACAAGTCAAGTGGTTGTCTCTATACTGTAGTTACATTGACAAGTCAGTGTTGTCTATCATACTGTAGTTACATTGACAAGGTCAGTGTTGTCCTATATACCTGTAGTTACATTTGACAAGTCAGTGTTGTCTCTAATACGTAAGTTAGCATTGACAAGTCAGTGTTGTCTATAACTGTAGTTACATCGACAAGGTCCAGTGTTGTCCTCTTACTGTGTTACATTTGACAGGTCAGTGTTGTTCTCTGATACTATTTAACATTGACAAGGTCAGTGTTTGTCTATACTGTAGTTACATCGACAAGTCAGTTTGTCTATACTGTAGTTACATTGACAAGGTCAGTGTTTGTCTCTTACTGGTAGTTACAATTGACAAGGTCGTGTTGTATTAATACTGTAGTTTACATTGACAGGGTCAGTGTTGTCTATATACTGTAAGTTACATTGACGAAGGTCATGTTTGTTTGTCTATACTGTAGTTACATTGAACAAGGTCAGTGTTGTCTATACTGTAGTTACATATCGCAAGGTCGGAGTGTGCTAGGTAACTGAGTTACATTGAACAAGGTCATGTTTGTCCTCTATGACTGTAGTTACATTGACAAGTCAGTGTTGTCTCTTATACTGTAGTTACATTGCAGGTCAGGTGAGTTTCTATACTGTAGTTACAATGACAAGGTCTAGTGTTGTCTATACTGTAGTTTCATTGAGAGGTCAGTGTTGTCTTAGTTCAGACATTGCAAGGTCATGTGTCATCTTTAGTAGTTGTACATTGACGAGGAGTGTTGTCTTATACTGAGTTACATTGACAGGTAGATTGTTGTCTATACTGTAGTTAATTGACAAGGGTACAGTGTTGTCTATAGCTGTATGTTACACTTGACAAGGTCAGTGTTGTCTATATAGCGTCGTTAACATTCGACAAGGTCCAGCTGTTGTCTGTATACTGTGTACAATTTGACAAGGTCAGTGTTGTCTTATACTGTAGGTTCATCGACAAGGTCTCAGTTGTTGGTCTAATATACTGTGTTACCTGACAAGTGGTCAGTGTTTGTCTCTATACTGTGGTTACATCGACAAGGTGCATGTCTGTCTATATATCTGTAGTTTCATTGAACAAGGTCAGTGTTGGTCTATAACTGGTAGTTACATCGCAAGGCTCAAGTGTTGTCTCTGTACTGTAGTTACAATCGACAAGGTCAGTGTTGTCTATATACTGTAGTTACATCGACAAGTCAGTGTTGTCTATATACTGTAAGTTCATTTGACAAGGTAGTTGTGTCTATACTACTGTATGTTACATTGACAAGGTCAGTGTTGTCTAATACTGTAGTTCAATCGACGAAGGTCAGTGATTCGTGTCTATACTGTAGTTACATCGACAAGGTCAGTTGTTTTCTTATCCTGTAGTTAATTCGAGCGTCAGTGTTGTCCTATACTTGTAGTTTACATCGACAAGGTCAGTGTTGTCTATCACTGTAGTTTACAGAAGTCGACAAGGTCAGTGTTGTCTGTATATGTAGTTAACATGGACAAGGTCAGTGTGTCTCTATACTGTGAGATTACACTGCAAGAGTCAGTGTTGTTCTATACTGGTAAGGTTACGATCGACAAGGTCAGTGTGGTCTATACGTAAGTTACAATCGACAAGTGTCAGTGTTTGTCTGTATACTGGTTAGGTTACATGGAACAAGGGTCAGTGTTGTCTCCTATACTGTAGTTACAGTTGACAAGGTCAGTTGTTCCGTATATCTGGGTAGATTAATGATCCAGGGTCAGTGTTGTCCTATTTGACTTGTAGTTACATCGACAAGGTCAGTGGTTTGTCTATACTGTAGTTACATTGACAAGGTCCAGTGTTGTCTTATACTGTAGTTACATTGGACAAGGTCCAGAAAATATGTTGTCTTATACTGTTAGTTACATCGGACAAGGTCAGTGTTGTCTATATACTGTAGTTAATTGGACTCAAGGTTCTATGTTTGTGTCTCATATGTATCTTGTAGTTACATTGGACAGGTCAGGTTGTCTATAATGACTGTAGTTTACAGTTGACAAGGTCAGTGTTGTCTCTATACTGTAGTTAACATTGACAAGGTCAGTGTTGTCTATCATGTAGTTCATTGGACAAGGTCAGGGTGTTGTCTATACTTTGTAGTTTACATTGACAGGTCAGTGTTTGTCTCTATACTGTAGTTACATTGACAAGGTCAGTGTTGTCTATACTGTAGTTCAATTGACAGGTCAGTGTTGTCTAACTGTAGTTTACATTGGACAAGGGTCAGTGTTGTGTATATAAGTTGTAGTATACAAAATCGACATGGTCATTGTTGTCTATATACTGTAGTTACTTGACAAAGGTCAGTGTTGTCTTACTGTAGTTACATCGGACAAGGTCAGTTTGTTTCTCTATACTGTAGTTTACATGACAAGGTCATGTTTGTCCTACTACTGTAGTTAACAGTCGACAAAGTCGAAGTGTTGTGTCTAATACCTGTAGTTACAATCGACAAGGGTCAGTGTTTGTCTCTATACTGTAGTTACATCGACAAGGTCAGTGTGTCTATACTGTAGTTACATCGACAAGGTCAGTGTTGCTATACTGTAGTTACCATCTGACAAGGTCAGTGTTTGTCTATATCTGTAGTTACAATCGACAAGGTCAGTGTTGTCTATATACGTAGTTACCATTCTGACCAAGGTCAAGTGTTGTCTGTCTATATCTGTAGTTACATTGACAAGGTTCAAGATGTTGTCTATATCTGTAAGTTACATCGACAAGGTCAGTGTTGTCTGATATACTGTAGTTTTACATTGACAAGGTCAGTGTTGTCTGTATACTGTAGTTACATTGACAAGGCAGGTTGTTGTCTAAATACTGTAGTTAATTGACAAGAGTCCAAGTGTTGTCTGTAACTGTAGTTAGCATTGACAGGTCAGTGTTGTCGATATACTGTAGTTACATTGACAAGGTCAGTGTTGTCTAATACTGTAGTGTACACTCGAGGTCTTGTGTCTATATACTGTATTACATCTGACAAGGTTCAGTGTTCGTCTGTACTGTAGTTAACATTGAACAAGGTCAGTGGTTGTTTCTGATATACTAGTAGGTTACATTGAAAGGTTCAGAGTGTTGTCTAATACTGGTAGTTACATTACAAGGTCAGTGGTTGTCCCCTCTATACTGTAGTTACAAGGTCCAGTGTTGTCTTATACGTAGTTACTATTGACAAGGGTCAGTGTTGTTCTGTATACTGTAGTTACATGACAAGGTCAGTGTGGTCTGCTATACTGTAGTTACAGTCACAAGGTCCATGGTGTTATATGTAGTTACATTGAACAAGTCAGTGTTGTCTAGTACTGTACGTTACATGACAAGGTCAGTGTGGGTCTGTATACTGTAGTTACCATGCGCAATGGTCAGTAATGTTCTATGACTGTAGTTACATCGACAAGGTCGAGTGTTGTCTCTATTACTGTAGTTTACATCGACAAGGTCAGTGTTGTCTATACTGTAGTTACATCGACAAGGTCTGTGTGTGGTCTATACTGGTAAGTTAACATTGGAAAAAAAAAAAAACAAAGGTCAAGGTTGTTGTCTGATACGTTGTAGTTACATTGCAGGTCAGTGTTGTCTATACTGTAGTTACATTGACTAAGGTCAGTGTTGTCTATACTGTAGTTACATTGAAAGGTCAGTGTTGTCCTATGATACTGTATAGTTACATGTGACAAGGTCAGTGTTGTCTAGATACTGGTAGTTACATCGACAAGGTCAGTGTTGTCTATATACTGTAGTTACATCGACAAGGTTCAGTGTTGTCTATATACTGTAAGTTACATCAACCAATGGTCAGTGTTGTCTATACTGTAGTTACATTTGGAAAACAAGGTTCAGTGTTGTCTATATACTGTATGTTACATCGACAAGGTCAGTGTTTGTGTCTATATACTGGTTGTTACATTGACAAGGTCAGTGTTGTCTATATGTAGTTACATCCACAAGGTCAGTTGTTGTCTATACTGGTAGTTAATCACAAGGTCAGTGTTGTTATACTGTAGTTACATTGACAAGTCATGTTGTCTATTGACTGTAGTTTAATTGACATAGGTCAGTGTTTGGTCTATACGATTAACATTGACACAAGGTCAGTGTGGTCTATACTGTGTTCATCCACAACGCGTCAGTGTTGTCTATACTGTAGTTACATCGAACAAGGTCAGTGGTATCGTCTTCTATACTGTAGTTACATTGACAAGGTCAGTGTTTGTCTCTATACTGTAGTTACATTGTACAAGGTCAAGTGTGTCTCTATAACTGTAAGTTGACCATTGACAAGTGTCAGTGTTGTCTCTATACTGTAGTTACATCGACATAGGTAGTGGTTGTCTCTATAAATGTAGTTACATTGTACAAGGTCCAGTGTTGGTCTATATACTCGTAGTTAACATTGGACAGGTAGTGTTGTCTATATACTGTAAGTTACATTGACAAGGTAGTGTTGTCTTTATACTTTGTAGGTTACATTGACAAGGTCAGTGTTGTCTCTCTACTGTGTTACATTGACAAGTGTCAGTGTGGTCTTATACTGTAGTTTACAATTGACAAGGCTCAGTGTTGTCTATACTTGTAGTTACATCGACAGGTCGTGTGTCTATACTGTAGTTACAGTTGACTAAGTGTTAATTGTTTGTCATACTGTAGTTACATTGACAAGGTCAGTGTTGTCTATTTAACTGTAGTTACATCGACAAGGTCAGTGTTGTCCCTCTATACTGTAGTTACATTGACAAGGTCGTGTTGTCTTCTATACTGTAGTTTATCAGATTGACAAGGTCAGTGTTGTCCTATACTGTAGTTACATCGACAGGTCAGGTGTTGTCTCATCGTGTAGTTATATCGACAGGTCGTGTTGCTATATGACTTGTAGGTTACATTACAAGGTCAGTGGGTTTGTCTATACTGTAGTTACATTGACAAGGTCAGTGTGTGTCTATATACTGTAGTTACAAGTGACAAGGCAGTGTTGTCTATATACTGTAGTTACATTGACAAGGTCAGTGTTGTCTCTATACTGTATGTTAACATTACAAGGTCATGTTTGTCTAAACTGTAGTTAACATGACAAGGTCGTGTTGTCTATATAACTGTAGTTAGCATTGACAAGGGTCAGTGTTGTCTAATGACTGTAGTTAAATCGACAAGGTCAGGTTTTGTCTCTATAACGTAGTTACATTGACAAGGTCAGTGTTTGTCTCTATAACTGTCGTTACATCGACAAGGTCTGTGTTGTTCTATACTGTATTACATTGACAAGGTTAGTTGTTGCTTACTGTAGTTTTACTTGACACAGTGTCAGTGTGTTTGTGTCTTAACTGTAGTTACTCGACAAGGTCAGTGTTGTCCTATACTGTAGTTACATTGACAAGGTCATGTTGTCTCTATACTGTAGTTACAGTGGACAAGGTCTTGTGGTTCTAGTACGTAGTTATAGTCGCAAGGTCAGTGTGTGTCTATATCTGTATTAGCATAGTGACAAAGGTCAGTGTTGTCTCTATACTGTAGTTACATTGACAAGGTCAGTTGGCTTGTCTTTGATACTGTAGTTACATTGCAGTCAGTGTTGTCTCTATAACTGTAGTTTACACTCGAAAGGTCAGTGTTGTCTCTATCTGTAGTTACATTGACAAGGTCAGAG
>CAJDSM010036075.1:707-16293 GCA_903981925.1 Ostrea lurida | reverse complement strand
TAGTGCTATAAATAATAACACCGCCAGACATTTGGTTGTAGTGATACCTTGTATAAAGCACGCCAGACAACGATTACCTTGCTATAAACACGCCAGACAGCATTGGCTGTAGGGATACCTTGCTATAAACACGCCAGACAGCATTTGGTAGTTATACCTTGTATATAACACGCCAGACGGGCATTTGGTTGTCGTGATACCTTGGTATAAACACGCCAGACAGCATTTGGTGTAGCGATACCTTGTATTTGCGAACTTGGACACGATATGAACTATAGAACGCACGAAATGCTGACTTTAAACGAGTTGGAGAATTGAGATAGTTGTGTTTAAAACTGAAACAAGTCGTCTTTAGAAAGCGCACATAGAATATAAATGTACTTTAAACAATATTTAATTATGTATGATACATAAAAGGATTGGACAGCAGGCGTAGCCTATATAAGCCCTCTCCTTATAAACACAAGGTCAAGGTCATACAGAAATAGTTTCTATATATTGATAATGAATGTATGACTGACAAAAAACATAGAATATAAGCTGGATTATCAAATGTAAAATTCGTTTCTTGCTATCTCGCATCATAACGAATGGGATCACGGCGGGTGGACCGGTTGTACAGGGATGCTTACTCCTCCTTTAGGTCCACCTGATTCCCACCTCTGGTGTGTCTAGGGGTACATGTTTGCCCAACTCTTTTTGAGACTTACGACATTGGTCACTGTTCGTTATTTTCGCCTTTTATAAAAATGAGCTATGCAAACAAGACAATGTTTTCAAACTTCGTCATATGGAACCAAAACATATTTCTTACGTACCTTATCTAATTCTTTTCACTAAACACAGAAGGAGGATGTTACGTAGCCTTGTTTTAATGTGTCTAATACGAAATCTTAATATCCTTCTTATGCTATTGATACATTTTGACAAGGCGTCAATTTAGTCCATTTTTGACAGAATGCATGATAGAGCTGAGGTATTGTCACTAATTGAAATGAAGTGGCTCCCTGAACGTGGACCCTTTGATATACGTGACTTCCGGTCGATCTTCTCATCATCACCAGCAATAATTCATCAAATAGTTTCTATACTCACGACAAAAAAAAAAAAACAACTTGAGTTTAAGTATATTTAAACGAATTCTTTTGATAAATACAGATCATTGGAAATCGGGATTATTTTATTTCTGATGTGGTGGGGGTACTTTTGAATGGCTGCACGGGCAGTGTTCGACATCCCGTTATATAGCCCTCACAAATACATAATACATGGATACGGCCTTTCTTAAAAAGGTCCACAAAAATATATGAATGTACTGAAAAAGATAAAGTGCACTGAGTTTACCTTTTAGTAAATAAATTCAAAAACGTACTTTAACAGATGCTAACATGTAGACCTGTATGAACAGCCATAAAAATACAAGATTGCAAAACTTCAATGACGCTTCTTTATGAGTGAGCAATGACTGCATGTTTTTTGCGAAAACTAAAAGTATAAAAAAAAGAAAAGAAAGACTTTGAAAGTTGCGAAGTTTTAAAGTACATTAGTAAATGTTTTGTTTTACAACTTCATCTTTCATGTCAAGTTTTTAGCACAAAGACCACTCAAATGTTTTAAAATATGATATTTGGAAAATTTGAGAAAAGTTGAAAAAAATGATTGGAAGAGACATACGTGTAACTTCAAAGGTGAAAAGGATCTGATAACTAATAAGGGGCGTGTTACTACGCTGTTGTAAAAGTTAAAAGAACAGAGATGGACTTCCTGAATGAGTAATCTCCACCATCAGCTGTAAAACAAGGTGAAAAACGACGCGTGACCCATTATACTTTTTATTTACTCCATTTTATGTCATCGACAATTCAGGAATTTGACCTGCCAACGTAGAGATAGCAAAGAGTGTATCTGACAATACTCTCGAGTAATGTTGTTGTCACTGAAAAATAATAAATTAAAAAAAATAGTTTATGCATAGCCGAGGAAAATGGTTCGAACAAATATTGTTTTGATATTTCACCAAAGGCGTACATGTCATTCTAAGGAAAAATATCGTATCATAAAAACTATGATGACTTCCTTTAGAACCATGAATGAAAATTTAAATATGGGCAGTACGTTTATATTCCTTTCATTGTATATTTGCCTAAATGTGAAGTCAATAGTTTTACTATAGAATGCCCATCTGTTGGATTGGAGGTGGGTGGGCTGAATTTTTAAAACTGCATTATTTTAACTAGATAAGGTATTTCTCAGTTTTATTATTGTACGTATTTTTCGACTTTTTATTTATCTATTGTTTTAGAGAGAGAGAGAGAGAGAGAGAGAGAGAGAGAGAAGAGAGAGAGAGAGAGAGAGAGAGGAGAGAAAGAGTTCCACTGGGCATCAAAAGGATAGGCCCACGAAGGGTGGAAATCTGCCCAAAAAAATGGTAAAAATTAAAGTGAAATTTCAACAAATTTTATTCTGCAAAAACACAATAGCCCAGGCTATGAGAGATTATCAGGGTGATAAATATTTTTGGAGTTTTGGCATTGGTTATCTAAGATTTAATGCCCCAAACATCATGAAATATTCATAAAATCCAAAAATTGTGCTGAAAATCACATTTTCGTGATAAATATACGAATTCGTTTAGAGCACAGGCTTGGACCAAAAAGATGTTATAAAAAATTCGAACTTCCTGGCTCACATATTTAAACTGACAAAAGAATAAAATGGTCCAAGGCTTGCTCTAATAAAAAATTTTCGTTTTTATCACAAAAATGTGGTGATTTTAAGCAAATTCTTGTATTTTATGATAATTCATGATGTTTGGGGCATTAAATCTTAGATACACCAATGCAAAACTCCAAAAATTTTATCATCCTGATAATATATCATACATGGGCTATTCATTTTTGCAGAATAAAATTTGTTTGAAATGTTCACTTTAATTTTTACCATTTTTCGGGCAGATTTCCACCCTTCGTGGGCCAACTCCTTTCTTATTATCGTCATTTTTGTAAAATATGATTTTTTTTTTGGTGTTTCATAAGATATCTAAGTAAGATATTGCAAAATGAGTGCTAATAATTTCTCAGTTCATCATGCTGTATATGTATAGTATTTCAACCATAGGAAAAGAGTATTTTCAATCATGAATACCCAAAATAAAAGATTTTGTGGTAAAAACCAATCGAAGGTTGGTTTTATCTTCATAAAGTTCAAACTCATCTACGAATGACTGAACAAAATCACATTCCCACAGTAACTGTTCAATTGTTTCCTCCTCCCTGTGACAAAAGGTACAGATCTTAAGAGTTTATCTTTTAGTTTTGAACAGAAAAGAATTAGTTGCTAAAATTCTATTAATTATTCTATATTGAAACCATTGGAGTTTCCAATTTTTAGTTATTTTGAAAGGTAAGATGTTGAAAATTTCCATTCTCTATTATCTATAGCTAAACAATCGCTCCATCGTATTGTGCCTGCCGTCATCGCATTGTTTTTGTTTAAAATCTCGTAAAAGAAATTTGGCTTTTTATTCTAATAAGTGGATTTGGTAATTTTCAAAGTTATTGCTTGCACCTGGCTTTATAATCAAAGTCCTAATAGCATGAATAATACTTGCCCAATCTGAGAATTTAATCTTCACACTTGGTTAAGTAGCACTAAAGTTCTCATAGCTACAAAACGTACTATCTTTCTTAAATATATTATTCATATATCTTATAATTTTTGACAAATAAATGTTTATTACAGAAAATTTTCTCCACTAATATGGATTATAGGATTGTAAAATAAAGGTGAATCTGTAGTAACATCAGCATCTTCGCTAGCCAAGTGTTTTCGGTCCAATCCGCTCCCCGGACCGAAAACCCTTGGCTAGCCAAGATGTAACATCAGACCTGTACAAGCTTTCTGGAAATCAATCCATGCCTTGGATACATTTGTCCAAAATTTGTTTTTTTTTTAAATTACTCTAAAAGTAGAAAACTTTATTCAATCCCACAGGGTGTGATTTTATTTAGATAAAACTGATATGGGGGGGGGGGGTATTTGTAGAGATAAGATGTCTTAATTTAATTGAAAAATTGAAATCATATTTTGGATTTATCATTTTTAGACCGCCATCCCCCTATTTCGTGACAAGTACACCCCTCTTTACTCTACGAATTGAACCACTCCACACAGATAAAAAAAAAATTTCCCCTAACAATCAGCATTAGATGGGTTAGGGGGTGACCATCAGAGTATGATTCAATGGCGGTGACACGAGTGTTTAATATTTTTCATTTATATCAGAGTTCTCAAGTGTTACGTGTATTTGTTTTGGGAGAGGGCTTATATAGACTACGCCTTTTGCCCAATCCTTTTGAATTATTCAATAAAATATGTTTAAATTAAAGTATATTTGTCCTGCAGATTTTGCTGCTAAAGGTATTGCGCTTACGGCGGGTGTGACTGGTCGACAGGGTAAGTTTGCTCATCCTAGGTACTCTGGTGTGTCTGAGGGGTTGGTATTGGGCCACTTATTAATTCCTTATTCATTATATGAGTCATTTTCACTTTTTTTTACTTACACCTATGAGTTGTACATATTCCTGATTTAAGGCTCTCGGTAGGTGTGACCGATCAACAGGGGATGCTTACTCCTCCTAGGCACTCGATCCCACCCCTGGTGAGTTCCGGTGTTCGTGCTTATATTCCTTATATGAATTATGGGATTGTTCACTGTCCATTATCCTCACCCTATTCTCTACACGACTCCCGAATGAAGGAACAATCTATCCTGCCGAAGAAAAGGCTATTCAAATTGCTTTTTAGTTTATCAAAGTTTGTAATGACAAACATTTTACTATATTCTCAGTCTCCCTATCTTATTTGCATTTAATAAGCAACATGAATATTGATCATTCATAGATTTTATAAATCTCACATCGTCACTATCTTCTAACAAGGTGAAATGATTGATTTCATTCCAATTCATATCTAGCCACACCAAAGCAGACAAGGCGGCAAAACTGTACTTCAGTACGACATAATGCACACTATAAAAATCATTACATTGATCTAAAATAATAAAACTAAAATCTATTTTAGTGACACCTACTCAAATCGTACAAATTCGTAATGGATCGTCAGGACTAGTTGATTAATTCAAGAACTCGTGTCGGACATTCGAAACTGGCACTTTCTACTTAAGTCTTATTTATGTAAGAGCTGATTTCAGATGTGATATAGGCCTGTGCTCGGCGCTTATGGCCTTTGAGTAGGGAGGGATCTTTTTCGTGTCACATCTGCTGTGACACGGGGACTCGTTTTTCCGGTCTCAGCCGAAGGACCGCCCAATTTAGACGCCTCTTACAACACGCAAGAGGGTGCTGGGGACCTATTCTAACCCGGACCCCCACGTTAGATAACAATATAAAAATAATGCTATTTCAAAAGGCATAATTTAATATACTGAACGCGTGTTTGAGTACTCAGTATGTTAAATATCGCGTTCAATTCACCTTGATGACCACAACACGTTCTTCTGGAATGTCGAACTTAAGCGACACGTGGTGAGTAATCGACACGGATTTTTGCATTCATGGAAAATAACAGAAAAACGTCTGTTTTAGGGTGGATGGGCAAAGATAACGACCAGTGATCAATCTCGTAAGTCCCAAACTGAATACTAAACAAGCACTGGGTAAACACGGACCCCTGGGATACACCAGAGTAGCAGTATAAAGGTGCCTATAAAACTTTGATTCAGAAATGCCTCGCAATGCATGATTGAAAATGATGGTTTGCATATGGGATTTTGGAAGTTGGGATGTTTGAAAGCAATGTGGCGCAGGATTGATTGATTATTTGTTGTTTTGTCCCGTCGAGAATATTTCGTTCATACTGAGACGTCGCCATTGCCGATGAAGGGCTGCAAATTTAGACCTATGCTTAGCACTCATGGCCTTTAGCAGTGAGGGTTCTTTAGCGTGCCACACCTGCTGCGACACGGGACCTCCGTTTTTAAGGTAATATTCGAAAGACCCGTGATTTTCACTTCTAAATGCCGAGCTCTTAGCGAAGCATCAATCACTACCTATTTTCTCGTCTTACATGTACGTTTGACGAGACCGGGTGCCGAGCACGGGGCTCGAACGCACGACCTCCCGATCACGAGGCGAGAGCTCTACCACTGAGCCACCACGACCGGTTGCGGCAAAGGAAGTGAAGTTCATATTAACACTGTCAATGCTTTATGGAGATGATATCAGCAAACTGGCACCATTTGAGACCGTCCAGGATCAGGACGCCCCGCGTCGTCGGTAAGATACATATATGTATATGGATGTCACATTAGCACAACCGATTCCTGTTACAATCCCTGAAACGTTCTACTTTACCACACGCACGGTGACCGCACGCTGAATGCACGGTGACCGCACCCTGAACAATGAATGAAAAATGACTGAACGCACGGTGACCGCACGGAAAAATGGTAAAGTAGAACGTTTCAGGGACTGTACCTTCTTTGACTGCTAGAAGCATTGGTATTGGCCCAATCATTAATTCCGTATTCATTTATAAGAGTCAACTTTATACACCTATGATTTGTACAAGGCTTTCGGTAGGTGTGACCGATCAACAGGGGATGCTTACTCCTCCAAGGCACCCGATCCCACCATATATTCTGTCCATCGACGTATAAGTCCTCGTACTGTAAGGAACAGAATGCAAGAGGCAAACCTCCGTTCTGTTCCGTTCTCGTATCCGTCCTGTTCTGATGTCACCGTGTTGCGAGGTTAGCGTGGTGTAGGAGGCACCGTCAATTCTATTTACGGACGAATCGAGATATCATCTCGGCGGCGACTCGTGGGGATCCGGGTTAGAATAGGTCCTCAGCATCCCCTTGCTTGTCGTAAGAGGCGACTGAATGGGGCGGTCATTCGGATGAGACCGAAAAAACCGAGGTCCTTTATCACAGCAGGTGTGGCACGATAAAGAACCAAAACATAGCTAGACCCAACCGCACAAGCCACCCCTCCGGGGGGATAGGGATGACTTGTATTCATATCTTTCATTGCCTCTTCATGTTCACTCAATATGGTCCCGAGAAACTATAAATCACTTTATTGGTTTGTTATGACTGTCCACGGCTATATTGGTTGGGTTGTCTCAATCTCTATAAAGCGCGAGCCGTCCATGAGATTGATAACCCACTATTAGGCCGTAGACAGTCAGTAACAAACGTAATAAGTAATAATATTAGTAACTTCTATTATATAATTTATTTTATCAAGCTGTATTGTTTATGCATAATATGCAAAAGCGAATGTTGTCATACAATTATTGCTCAGATTACCGTTTTCGAGGAAAACAGAGGAAATTCGGGTTAGAGTGCTTACGGTGGTGTTTGTTTGTTAACTGGAAAAATTAATAATTTGCATATCAATTGCTTATAATGAAATATTAAAGTATTGATATCTTAATATTTAACTTTTGCCTTTTTTGTGGGGAAATATACATGATCTGTTAGTAGTAGTTTAGATGTGAAATTTTGAATGATCTCAAATTACCTTTCGTCGATTATATCTTTTTATCGAACTTACTAACATACCAATATTTTTTGTTAGTTCAGTAGCTATAGATACCATAAAATCGGTTGTTTGAATTGAAAGAGTCAGACAATGCATTATATTAAATAATGATATACATAATGCAACATTTTATTTTGTGCTTTAAAATTACTAAACGACACAGCTTCTTTTCCCCCGCTAGTATGTACATCTTGTGTCTGTCTAATAACTATACATCAAATTTATCAGAGATGTTCACTCATACGAAATAACATGGAAACAATGCAAGACTCTTTTACAAATACAATTTTTACAAGGATAAGATTTATACAGAACAATCTGATTATTTTTATAATAAAACTGTATATATAATTATATACATGAAATGTAGTTTCTTTTACATTGTATATATGTTTACATACTTTTACGTCCTTCGAATGGCACGTTAAAGGGTCACCGTGTTAAAGATCACAATCACCTTGAAACAAAAACAAAATTATTTCCCTGAGTTATCGAAAGCGTGGGCTTACTGGTATCCGCAAGATAAACTCCAAAACTCTTCAAAACCCATCATATTTCATTTATTTAACCGCCATAAAATGGCTGAAATATAGCTCCAAACAATCAGTAAATCAACTGTGGCGAATCTCTTTACTACATGAAGTTGCATTTAATTCAAGCCCTGACCTCTAAGATACTGTCAGCCATTTATTTATGATTGATTGTGAATTCTTTGACGTCCTGCTCAAGATTATGCACACACATGAAGACGACACCATTGCAGGTGAAGGGCTGCAAAATTTAATTAGGTCTATGCTTGGCGTTTACGGCCTTTGAGCGGGGAGGGATCTTCCTGCTTTGACTCGGGACCTGTTTTTGCGATCTCATCAGAAATACTGCATGTGCTTGGCATTCATGGTCTTTGAGCAGGGGGGGATCTTTATCGTGCCACACCTGCTATGACACGGGACCTCGGTGTTTCCGGTCTCATCCGAAGGAAAGCCCCATTCAGTCGCATCTTACGACACGCAAGGGGATGCGGGGGACTTATTCTATCCCGTACCCCCACGGGTTTCAAGTGCCTAAAAGGAGTAAGTATCTCCTGTTGACCGGTCTCATTTGCTACGAGCTCTTTATCTTGACCAGTTAAAAGGAGTAATCCAGACCGTACTTAAATCAGTAAATAAAGTGAGGGTTCTGGCACTAATTCTTTACCATAGTGCCTCCCTGAGCGGGAGGCGTCACGGCGGAAATGACGTCACAATTGGACGGGCACCACTGTCAAACTAATGAAATATTTATCACTATTAATTTTACATTGCTTACTATTCCAAACTAAAAGGTCACTAAATTTTTCGTTCAGATGAGAACTACCATGAAGGAATTGGTTATCTCCTGATACTGAAAAATTCCTCTATTGATGCTACATAGTATACATGTAGTTATGAGCAATCACTACATATCACTAATCAAACACAGCGCATTTATAATAATAACGTGTGTGAATATATCGTTCCCTATCATTTCGTAAGTCGAATTGATATGGAACTTAAAATTTGAAATACCCTCTCTTTGCTTTAAAAAAGTTTTAGCTATTGATTATAGGCTTATGATGTTTTACGGTGTGACCGTTGAAACGAGTGAAGCCCCTTAACATCTTGCGACACAGCTCTAAATTTTTAATCCGCCTCTTCATTTAACGCAGGAAATGTGAACAGTTGCATAATTTTGCATTCATAACATCAAAAGTTACACTCCGCTAAATCTTCCGAGGGCTGCTACATTGTTCCTATGAACAAACGAAAAACTTTCAGTGACAGAAGTTTTGGGACCATTGTAACGAGATTGTGGAATGATTTACCATCTGAAATAAGGCAGTCTACGTAGATTGTTTTAACAAAATTGTTTAGAGAGTTTTAATGTATAATCTATTATTTTAGCAGACATTTTAGATGTATATACACACATATGAAAAATAGTGTTTTTTTCTGTTTAAATGTACAATGCCATTGAATACATGCATGTAAAATTAGGCGTTTAAGGATGTTGTAGGCTGAGCTTTTGAGAACAACTGCAGTTCTAAAACAAGCATGAAAACCCAAATTTTTCTTTTTAATTTCTCGATTCTCTTTCACTGTAGAAATCAAAAATACACTTCCCAAAAAATTGACATCACTTTAAACCTCACCCTAGAACCTCTTTAAGTAAATAATTCAATTTCATTGTGACGTCCTTTAGCTGCAATGTTTTATATATATATATCAACAACAGCAAAACATACGAAGGTATGAGAAAACTTGTTTGGAATTTAAAAAAAAACAACATTGGTTCTACTTTCTAAACAATTTATTTTATTGCCTGATGTCGTTGATGTATACCGTCAGTGACGGCGACATTTTTGCGCAGGCATTGTGGGTCTTCATTTGTCATCTAAGGCATACTACCCATAGTGCACTACGTCGTCGACCTCTGGCCGAAGTATCATATCACTTGACTCATGATTATCTAAAGGAGTTGAAATAAAAAAAAATCTAGTGTGAAATTTCTAGGAGTAAATAGTGGCAGATAGTGCACTCATTATATTGTAGCTGAAAATTATTTTCATAGACATCAAATGCATCACGCCAATAAAGGGAAGCCAGGCCGATACCAATCTACATATACTCTCACCACAGTGCATCACGTGACACATCGTTACGTCTGTATATACAAAGACAGTGTCAAATATAGGGACGACTTCTAAGAAATGTGGTTTTATCGAGAGTAAAAATCGAAATAGGATTTCATCTTTGATAAAGATAAATATTTGGTACCAGCTGCTACTGTAGCGGATGTCCGGAAAAGAGTGACTTCCTGTGTCAGATATCGCCATTTTATTTTAAGACGGTCCTATTCTTAGCTAGCCTACATGTAACTACTAGTGTACCGCAGTCTTTGATTGTTGTTTATATAGATTACTGAAACTTTGCCTTGAGAAATTTAGGTATTAAAGGTACCTAATTCAAATGTTTTGGCATATTGATCAAAAATTAATTTCAATACCTGGAAAAGGAGTCTGCTTTACCACGTTTTGGCTGCTTTCCATCATAATAGATTCGAAATAACTTCAGTTGCCAATGTGAACCCCATATCTTGATCAGGTAGCAGTGCGCGCGCACGCGTGTGACCATGACCTTTATGTTGGGAGAGGATCCGGATCGCCACCAAAATTTGATGAGTTCTTCCGCCGATCAAGATACATCTATGTACCAATTTTCAAAGTATCTGACCATTAGTGTCACCTTCCGCCACGGAGGCTATAATATCGGCGGTTTTTCTTTATTTATTACTTTATTAATATTGTTTATTACTTTGTGTGTATGTCTGTTAGCAACTTCATGCAAAAGCCAACGGTCATATTTTGTATCATCCTAAACGCTAGCAGAAACACTTATGAAATTACTTGCATTGTATAATGTACACTATAAAATTCCCTAATTGATGTAAAATATTTTATAAAACTGTATGTAACTTCCTTTTGCGAAATATATTGGGGATTTCTGCGACACAAGTAAACTTTGCTCTATTCAAAACATAGTAAATAAACCGAGTAACATCATATTGAAACGCCAGGATGAAGATCATGATTACGTATTGGCCATGCTAAATTGACACATTCTTACTTGATTAACAGAGAGTATCAGCCTGAATGTATATCCTGTGACTGTCCGTTAACTATACAACACATCCTTTTGGAATGTAGCGATTTTTCGCCTACACGAAACAGCCTTTTTGATATCAATGAAGGAGCTTTTTACTAGAACTGACTGTCATATAATAATACAATTTTTACAAGAATTTACACTATCATTAAAAATGTGATATTTACACTAACAAAAAAGTAGATGTCAGAGAAATTTGGTCCAGAATTTGCGAACTGATAACTTTAAACGAGATTCGTTATAACCCTGCAACATCAACTTTTTAGTTAGTAGTTGGCCTCGCTTTAAAAAGTCCTCATACGCTTGGCATGCTCTTGCGTATCTAATTAACTGGAATATATACACACCATAAGCAGGTGATAGTGGTACATTACTACATAAAAAAAAGGAAAGTTGACGATTGCAAAGTTAAAGTCATCACGTTTATCATATAATTTGGTTGTCAGGTCTGCCTTTAGATCAAATATTAAGTAAAAATAATCCAATAACAAGCAATGTGTCAGATATTCTGCGGTGTCCTTTATTTCGAGTTCGTCGGGATATATCATAGGACATACTGATGAAAATTCTTATTGTTAATTGATGAGACTTCATCAATATATCTATATGTAAGGTTGAAGGACACGGCAATGTTTTTTGTTTTTATCCGCGTAACAGTTTTTTAACAAATCTGCTTCGTATGAATATAAAAATAAGTTCTGCCAATAAGAGGGACATTTTATGCCCATATGAATACCAACAGGACGTTCGAAGATATTGTCTCCAAACACTACAAAAACATTATCGATAAGAAATCCAAGCATGCTCTTAATATCTACTTCAGAGCACTTGTGTGGATTGAGATGCACAAATGCAAAACTCAAATTTTTTTACCATTCTGATAAACTATGATACATAGACTATCTTTTTTGCAAAAAATAATTTGTTGTTTGACCATTTTACAGGGCCGACTTTCACCCTTCGTGGGCCTACTCCTTTATTGTTTTCAAATTTTGAAGAACTAACAACACCTGTGCCACTTACATCAATTTTTATTGTATGGATTTATTTAGAATTGTTTTACCCTGATCCAGTTCCAATCCATATTATGTCACGCGGCGCAGGAATACTACAGTTCTGTGATACGATCAAATCAAACGAGTCGTATCAACTAATAAAGTGGTGAATCCACTAGATACTAAGAATGTGTACCAGTACATTTGGAAATAACGTTTTTAATTAATAAATGTCTAAAGAGTTTCTTCTTGGAGGATACCAATAATGAATGGTAATTAAATGATGTATTATAGAAAACATATTTTTACTTTTACCTCAAATGTTTACAATTCAGGCATGCAATTCCATGCGCATGTGTAAACCAACACATTAGAGTTTTTATAGTACTTTTCGTCCCGGGATGCGTCATTGTATTATTATGTACATGTACTATCACATCACTAATCACTAACAAACGTTTTCAGCATAGTTATTGCTCGTACCTGAAGGTTAAATCCGGGTGGTTATGCGCAGGCGCGTATATGACTTAAACAATTAGCATATCATTTACATGACCTGTAAGTACCCGTAGTAATTGAAATCAAACAAGGCAACGCAAGCGTAGCATCCCCTCTCAACACAAGATATATAAACATTAGTCAATAGTGACCTTTGACCTTGAAAATCAATAGGGTTCACCCTATCCATGGGCAACATTTGTGAAAGGTTTGTGTGCTGTTTCCATTACAGCCAGTTAACCAGTCAACATTCAGAAGTTTCAATCCTTTATTGACATATGTTGTGTTGTTGTGTGTGTGGTAAAAAGCTGTAACAAATAAAATAAACAAAATAAGTATTGGAATTAACAGTGTCGTTTACATACAACAGTTAATATGTACATAACTGAATAATGGTTGGGAACGGGTCTTCCATAGATTAAATTTGGCGCGAGGGTTCCCTACATAAACAATATAGATACGGCACAAATACTCAAATAAACCACAAAAATATTTCTATAGAATTTAGAGTGTACAATTAAATCTGTCTGAAGTTATTACCAGGAAAATATATCAAAAATCGTGTCCGTACAAACAAGCATGACTAGAACACCGATGTACAACAATTTCTAACTATTTGGAGTATTTAGACATTAAACAGTAGCGTACAAAGGGTAGAGGTGTTCACAATAAACAACAAGTAGCCATGGGCCACATCGCTCACCTGAAACACTGCTTCACTAAGAAAAAGCTGTAGTAGCAACTTTTATCCCCTTTGTTGTCCCCACCCAACCCTCGGAAGGGGGGGGCATTATCAAACAAACTTAAATCTACACCATATCAGGAAGCTTTTCAAGTAAATATCCATTCGTCAGTTCAATAAAGATTTTAAAGAAATTCCCTATATATTTGCATTAAAATATTGATCCCTCTATGTGGCCCCGCATTACCCCGAGTAGGTATGATTTGAACAAACTTTTATCTTCACTTATCAGGAAGCTTTTCTGGCCCAGTGGTTCTTTGAGAGAAGATTTTAAAGAGTTTCCTACTATAATCATATGTAAATTTTGATCCCCAATTGGCCCATCGTACCCCCGGGGTCAGATTTGAACAAACTTGAATCTCCTTATATCAGGAAGTTTCCATATAATTTCAGCTTTTCCTAGTCCAGTGGTTCTTTGAGAAAGAAGATTTTTTATAAAGATTTACCATAATAATTAAATGTAAACTTGATCCCCTGATTGTGGGGTCGCATCGTACCCCCGGGGGTCATGGATTCATGAACCAGAACGTATGAAATGTCCTCTATATCAGGAAGCTTCCATAAATTTCAGCTTTCCTGGTCCAAGGATCATTGAGAAGAGTATTTTTAAAATTATTCCACTATATAATTTTCATCCCCTATTGTGGCCTCATGTCCCCAGTGCATTATTTGAACAAACTTGAATCTCCTTATAAGGAGCTTTCATATTAATTCAGGCTTTCCTGCCCAAGTGGTTCTCGAGCGAAGAAATTTTTTAAAGATTTTTTCCTCATATATTCATGATGTAAAACTTTGATCCCTATTGTGCCCATCGTACCCGGGTCTAGATTTGAAAACAACTGAATGTCCTCTATATCAGGAAGCTTCCATATAAATTTCAGCTTTCCTGGTCCAGCTGGGTTTTGGTAAGAAGCATTATTTAAAATTTCCTAATTTCATAATGTAAACTTTTGATCCCCTATTGTGCCATCGTACCCCGGGGTCATGATTGCACAAACGTTAATCTCCTGTCTATACAGGAAATGTCATATAAATTTCAGCTTCCTGGCCCAGTGGTTGTTGAGAAGAAGATTTTTAAAGATTTTTCCTGTATAATCACTGTAAACTTTGATCCCTATTTGGGCCCATCGTCCCCCGGGGTCATATTTGAAGAAACTGAATTCTCCACGTATATCAGGAAATTCCATATAAATTTCAGTTTTTCGTGGCCCAGTGGTTTTGAGAAGAAGATTTAAATGAACACCATTTTTGGCATTTTCTGTGATTATCTCCCCTTTGATGAGCGCATGGTCCTTCATTTGAACACAGAACTTGAAGCCTCTTACCCAAGGATGTGTGTACCAATGTTGGTTGCATTTGGCACGGTTCTTGAGAAGAAGTCGAAGAAGTCCAAAATTTAAAGACAACGGACGGACGGACGAGCGGACGACAGACCAGAAATGACGGACAAAGAGCGATCGAGAAACTCACTTTAGCCTTCGGTTCAGGTGAGCTAAAATGCACAAAATATCAACTCACACTGTGGTCAGCAGTAGTATTCAAATGATAAACGAAAGAATTTACACTGTCAACAACCATGCGGTTAAACCGGAAACAGGCGATATCTTCAGTTGCAACTACGGGAGCCAGGACGGAACAGTTTAATGATTCTCTGATGAATGCTGTGTCCACTATCTTGTTCACAAGAATTTAAGTCAATAGTCAATAGTGACCTTGACCTTGAAAATCAATAGGGTTCATCCTCTCTCCATGGGCAACATTTGTGAAAGGTTTGATGATTCTCTGATGACTGTTGGGTCCTCTATCTTGTTCACAACAATTTTAGTCAATAGTCCATAGTGACCTTGACTTTTGACCTTGAAAATCAATAGGGTTCATCCTCTCTCCATGGTCAACAATTATGGAAGGTTAGATGAATCTTTGATGAATGCTGAGTCCTCTATCTTGTTCACAAGAATTTTAGTCAATAGTCCATAGTGACATTGACCTTTGACCTTGAAAATCAATGGGGGTTCATCCTCTCTCCATGGGCAACATTGATGATTCTCTGATGAATGCTGAGTCCTCTATCTTGTTCACAAGAATTCTAGTCCATAGTTACCT
>CAJDSM010036072.1:0-11626 GCA_903981925.1 Ostrea lurida | reverse complement strand
AATGTATTTTCAAAATTTGAATTAATTTCTTATGTAATAGAAAAATGAAAAATAAAAAAAACCCTTCATTTTCGAAAAAAAATATTTTAAAAAGGCAAAACATTAATTGGAAATGTGAATAAATTATATGTTACGCTCCTTTTTAAGTTGACCTGATTTCGTATTTTTATGCATAAAAAATTAATTCAAAAGTTTCTACCGTATATAACAAAGAAAATACGGTAGCCCTCAGTGGACTATCAAAATACATCGATGTTTTTATCTGGAACACTTAGTTTCATTCATATATCGATTCAATGTATCCAAGTCAACTCGAATCAAAAGACACAACAGAGTTTTCTATATATACTTCGTTCTTGGATAATTCGTTGAACTTAAATGTTAATGGCAGAAAAGGTGAATATAGCGAACAGTGATCAATCTCGTAAGTCCGGAACAGAATGCAAAATAAGAGCTGGACAAATACGGACCCTTGGATACACCAGTGGAATAAGTTGCCTTGGACAACATAATTGTTGATTTAGAACATACCTGCATTCGGCTTCACAGCTGTTAGCATAAGTTCGTCCATTAGTTCCACACACTGGGTCCCTGATTCTTGGGCATGCGCAGTTGTCGCCACGACAGGGGCAACTTCTCCGACACCTGATTCGCACACCTCTGTAATTTTATTTTGCAATAGTTAGTTTGAGGTAGATAGAGTTAATTCGAAACAAAATATTCTAAATCATTTCTTGGATTTCAGACTGAGAACTACATGTTTAAGGTCATACGCAACGTTCGTTATCTGTCCCTCATATTTATTAGATACTCTTCTTAATATAAAATAAAGTCTTTTTAGATGTTCTTTGAGAAATAAAGAATCAGCACTCAAATAGTTCCGTGTGTTTTGGAACAGATAACAGTTTGTGAAGACTATGTACAGTTTGCACATATTCATACTTCGAATTCCTGAGTCTACCTCTCTGTTAGAAGAAAAAGCAAATGCTGCATATGCAACCCTGTACATATACATATGCTGACAAAAACACTGTCAGTAGTTTGATAGTGATGTATCATCCTCGTACGAATTGAATTCTCGAAGAGGAATTGAAATAGATGTCTTGCGCTTTTCTGTAATACTTATTAGTACGGGGATATCAATCATTGTGGAGAAGTCTTCTTAATTTTCCGACGATATAGAAAAAAAAATTGTGAAAAAGTAATTGCGTATGCCCTTAAACCAGCATTATTTTAAGTCTGTCCATCACGTCCACACACAGGATTGTATGTGCGTGGACACACGCAGTTGTCGTCACGACAGGGGCAACTGTTCCGACACCTGATTTGCACACCCCTGTAATTTTATTTTGACATACTTATTTTGGGACAGAGTAAATTCGAAACAAAATATTATAAATCATTTAAATTTTAGACTGATATCTACGTGTTACACATATTTTTTTACCTGCATCGTGCGGCACAGCTATTAGGGTAAGTCTGTCCATCACTCCCACACACGGGATCGTATGTGTATGGGCATGCGCAGTTGTCGGTAGAACATGGACACTGTCCTCGACATCTTACACGTGCACCTCTATTAATAATAAGCAATATCGTTTGCATTTCATTACATGATGTCCATTATCAAAACAGATATTTTAAGATTCATAAATGTATAAAGTAAACATTGTAAGTATTGTGGGGTAATGTAAACAAATAGGAAAAATAGTGTATGTTTAAGTACATTATTTAAACCATCGTTATCTCGAACTTGATGGGACTGAGTAAAGTATTCGAGATATTCGAGAATTCGATATATTGAGGGTAATATGTTTAAAGAATTAGTGCTTGGACCTTTCAATCATCACTTAATATTCGGACCAGTATTATCTTGACTGATTTTGTGTTCATACTCGCAATGCTGTTACTGTCATTTTACCTAGTGGATTTGGACTGACGGTGTAATGCCCGTTTTCTTTATTTCGATTAAAGGTGTCACGGGCGGGGTGTGACCGGTTCCAAGCAGAGGGATGCTTAAGCTTCGCATATGGCACCTGATCCTACCTTTCGACTGTTGTCAGGAGGCGTGTTGCCCTTACACCTGATTTTATTCTATGCTTTTTGGATTATGATGACGTTTACCCACCAAGTTAAAACTTCGCCTTTTTTGTATTTATTTTTTCGAGAATCAGCTTGTTCCGAGAGATACCGAAGTCGGACTGTATGTGTTTATGGGATGTAAAACAGATGATTGTCCATTGTGTTGATTAACCAATTTGTCGTCTACATGTGTTTTGTTGGGGAAAATAGCTACTGTTATGTTTGCAAGTACCATTAGAAGGCATGTGCATTCCGTTTCATTATTACTAAAATTCGAGCTTATATCAAATGCACGTGGTCTTTAGAATATGTACACATGTGTTCTCATGTTTCGTGAAGAAGGAAATATATTAGCAGTCATTATCTCCATTTATCCTCTTATGATAAAAAAATCTTGTTTTTCTCCCCGAAAAAGGTAATTCTACAAATGGACTGAGTTTACCTGCACTCGAGCGACCACAGCGGTTCGGATAAGTTCTCCCCCGTCCCGCCCACACAACAGTCTGTGGGTGTCTAGGGCACCGGGAGAATGCAGTTGGTCAAGTAGTACAAATGGACATGACTAACCTTGGCAATCTTACCCGGGCACCTCATATAATAATAAATTAAATAAGTAAAAAATGGGTGCATTGTAAATGAAGGATTATTGAGGATCTTAGGAAAAGTTGTAGTTCATGATGCACTCGTGTTGTAGGCATTAATCACGTGAATTCAATGTATCTAGACAATCTTGTATGCCAATTAGAAACTCCAAGAAATGCAGGCGCGTAGGAGGAGTATAACATCCCCTAATTCTCCTGTAATATCGCAATGTCTTATAAAAGACTCATTAGGAAAAGCAGTTGTTTATTGAGATTAGTATAAAAGTTAATTCTCTAATACATGAGGTCATCTTCATCATGAATCAAAAGCTACATCTCTGCTTAAAAGTAGAAAATTTTAGAGTGAGATAAATTTAAAGATTATTGCAGATGAAGTTTTTAGGTGGACTCCCTCCTACTCTCCGTGTCCTACCTTTCTCTGCGCCTCTTCCTAATTAGCGATGCTTGCAAAATTCCTTTCCTTTCTGCGAAATGTTATTGAAGATTTGTTCCATATTCTTGTTATTCATACACTCGTCTCATTATAGCCTCAGTCCCATTCAGAGTGAATAATGGCACACAATTTTTGGAGAATGCCTTAATACGTCAATATGTTATAACTGATATTCCCTAAGGTTTCATTGGATTAACTATTCCCTTTCTCCAATTTACAAAGAGCTGGGTCTTACTTGCATCAGCACTCCTACGTCTCAGCTCTGTTCGCGTACCTAGGTCCGTCCCCGTCCCGCCCACAACAGGTCTTGTAGATGTGTGGGCATTTCGGCAGCTTTCCATGCTGTAACCATTGGACTACCCTCTCTACTCTGTGGCAGTTCTACCCGTGGCACCTCTACTAATTCGTCATTTAAATAACAGAAATACCCTCTTTGTCTCGCAAGCGTCTAAAAGAACGCCGCAAACCCACTTGTGTCATCAAGAAATATTTGTAACATGTCTTTTCATGCAATAAGTCCTACTTATTACATTCTAATAAATTGTTACAAACATTTTTCTTTTTTTTTTTTTTTTTGTTATTCAAACTTTGATAATTAATTTTTTAAAGGGTACAAACTTATTGTTTGGCTGTAGAATAAATGCCTTTTGTATATCCGCAACTTCGACTGTTCCAGGATCGAAATTGCATCCCCCTCCACCCCCCCCAAATAATAATAATGTTTTAATTGTTTTGAACCCTCAACGTATGATTTACACTCAACACTAAAAACTACTCAAAAACATACATGAAAGTTGGTAGTTTTACTTGATTGGTTCCACGTTGATAATTAGCACCAGAGATCTTGATGGTCGGGCTGTTCTCCGCAATCTCCGACAGAGACAGGAGTGTCCGAGTGAAGCCTCGCATCGATAGCAATGATTGTCTTGCATCATGTTTTAAATTAAAGCCTTTATCTAAAACGTAAAATAAATATATCTTTTTTTAATGGGAAAGCATCTTCCCACTAAGATACCAACAAAATTACACTTTCGTAATCTTACTTTATTTCTACACGTAATAGGTCGCAGAACAAACATTTCATATCATATGAATCGACCGCCTTCTGGCGGCGAAAAATTAATGAAAGAAGTATTATGTGAAGACCCGCGAAATAGAATTCTTCAAAAGGGTGCTTTTCTTTATTCGACGTTGATGTCAGCTATCTAGACGTTTCTAAAATGCACATGAATTATAAAATAGCAACAGCTTTTCATCTTAATATGTCTTTCGTATGTTACCAGTATTTGTGTCTAATAAAACATGAAATGTTTGTAATTTTTCTTAACTTAGGTATCATTTTAGAAGGTTAGGTTAATAAAAATAATTCACACTAGCGATTTCAAAATATCGCCTTAAAATTGGCACTAGTAAGTCACCGGCAAAATCCAAAGGCGGCGAATAAAAAATAAATATTCGGTAATATAAATAAACTATTCGATGATGCTTGTTTTATTTAGCTTGTCGGAATTCTCTGATGTCTGAATTCGTAGGTAAACGGAAGTAATTTTTATTAAGTCTGCTTTTATTTGTTAATTATGTGTAAGGTAAGCGAAGCTGGTAGAGAAAGAAAAGAATGTCAGTCCAGTGGAAAAAATATTGTTGAAAAGCCTTAATATTTTTTGATTTCCGGTTTTCTGCGATCCCAGGTTGATCGGAAGTACATTGAACTTATTCAAATCATATACATAACTATAAGCCTACGGTAAATCAAATAGATGCACAATGGTATTCTGGTCTACTAATATATATTCATGTTATGGAAATTTCAATTGCAGAAACTCTCTTGTTGGTTGAATATTGTTAACGTCCCATTCGAAATCTTTTATCACTATGGAGACGTTACCATCGGCCGTTGAAGGGCTTTGAAATTGTTAGACCTACGATTAGCTCGGCGCTTATGAATCTTTGATGCAGGATGCAGAGACCCTTCTTCATCGTGCCACACCTGTTTGTTTTGGGGTGGTTCGTTGTTCGTAAGTGATGAACCGCTGTCCCATTTAGTTCGCCTACTTGCTACGACAAGCAGGGATTACTGACAGAACCTTATTCCATTAACATGTTAATAAACTTAACTGAACATCCAGCTTGGCAAGTTATTGGAGTACCGTTCTGTCCGTCGTATCCACAGACAGAGATCCGTAAAATAGCCGGACAGAATGCACCCTAGCTCGATACATTAAAGGCACTCGAATAGTCATGTAAAATGATTATTTTTTCCTTTAAAAAAAATCAAAAATTTTACGTCTGATGAAAATTTCACATTTAAATGTGGCCTTTATTAATTCTTGGCATGATAACATACACCGTCCTGCAAATCGCTCCTGTAAAAGAAAATTAAGCTTTGGTGTAAAATTACCTAGCTTGAGATACATCTGTTTACTGTGGGTGAAGTTTTAACAACCTCGAAGGATGCTGCTAGATCCCTTAATGGTACAATGTATAAAGATTTGTCTCTGACACTAGTTCCCCTGATTCCCTTCCTTTCCTCTACAAAGCAGTTCCTGTAACGATAAGTTTTCTACACGCAATTCGATGATTTTACAAGATCCTAAATAGGTGGAAAATACAGATTCGACCAAATTTGAATCGGTGTCCCGGGCTGTGGGGGGGGGAGGGACTTCCTATATAGTCTGATAGTTAAGTAGTGCCCATCTGGACTAGGTAGCCTTATTTTTCCACTGCAGAATATGTCAAGACGGGAAGGGATATAAAGCAAAATATACATGATAAACGATGTCCCCATCTAAATGTGTTACGTCAGTTATAAATGAATATGCCTTGCTCAATTTGTATTCCAGCTGCAGCTGATGAGATGGCTCATGGCATAAAAAGCTCCAGCAATTCTCTCCATGAATTCGTTTGGGATCCAAGGTCACCATTTGAACAGGAAAAGTTATATTGAAAAAGGTATACAATTCCTCAAAATCTAAAATCATTGTAAATAGGGTGGGAGGTCATGCCTATTCAGCGACACGTCCCTACCAAAAAGTCACACGAAGCTGCCCCCCCCACCCCACCCCCCCCCGATGTGGTAATACATGTCTCGAGAATATCCGCTGACTTCCCCGCTCGGTTAATCACCCCACTCGGCAGATATGGAAACGTACAATTAGGGTCGTGAAAAATTATAGGACTGACGCCTCGTTCAGGCGCTTGATAACGGCCTGGCTGAGCAGGGAGGGCATCTGTCAATTGTGTTTTAACAAAACATTCTGCTGTGACATGGCGAGCCCGGGTTCTTGTCTGGTTTGTCTCATGCACGATGATGTCCCCGCCCATTTTCGAGTCACCTCTGATTGACAAGCAGACAGATGGTTACCTGAAGAACCCTATTTCTAACCGGATCCATGGCGCAAAACATTTATCCCTATAGGTCATTTGATCGTGCCCAGGGGAATATGTCACTGATTTTAATTTTCCCTTGGGGGGGGGGGGGTCTTGCATGGTGATTATGACAAGGAGAAGAAAAAAGAAAAGTGGCGACGAATTGTATGAAAAGTTATGCCGGTGCGAAAATTGTTAATTCAACCCCAAGGATATTACATGTACAAATTGGAGTTTACAACGGTATATTAACATTTTACTTTACTTTTCCGTTTGGAACATATAACGCCAAATCGCTCACGTTTTAACCAGATAGTGAAGTTGCTGATGTATGGTATTTGCTTTAGATCACTCAATTCCATTACACACGCTACAGTTTGCTACAGGGTTGGCAGCACGTTCTTTTTGAAGGACATGCTGAAATGTGACAAATACATATTTATGCCCAGAGATGATAGGGTGTCCATGTGTAGAAAAATCAAATTTTGACATGTGATTCAAAACAAAACTATTCCTAAATCTAATATTTGATCAAATAAATTTACCTATTCTTAGGCCGTATGGGGAGTGGGTGGGGGTGGTTCTTACCCCCCCTTCCCCTACAAAAAGAAAAATGCACTACACATGTTATATAAAGTCGGATTTTACTCTGAATATTGTAAAGTCAATTAGTGAACCTTTTTCTCGAGCAGACATTATACAATTTTCTTGAATTTTGTCAGTTTGCCGAAGACGCAATTAACAAGGAATGTATTATCTGTACTCCCCTTAAAAAAGCAAAAGTTGCACTATTAAAGTTGGATTTCATTTTCCGGTAATATTTGACTATAATTTGCCTAAAACATCTCTGAAACGGCCTCCCAATTACTCCCTCCCTCCACCAAAAATTCCGGGTACTAGAAGGGGCTGCTATATGATTTCTGAGTCGAAATATTATGAAATATTCATGGATCCGTGTATGTCAAGGGAAGGAAGAATCTGATGAAAATTACAGATGTTTTTCCTTGTACATATGCAGAATACATATCTATTATGATGTGCCCTTTTATGCAACCTCAGCAAATGTTTTTCTAATTTTTTTTTAAATAGAAATAGTCAAAAGATATATAAAAAAAAAAAAAAAAAAAAAAAGGGTAGGGGGAGGGCTTCATTGCTTTTTCTTTTATATTCATTTATCAGTATTACATTTCCGCACACATTCCTAGATGACTAATGATAAACAAATTGTATTATGGTCCTTTATTAACGTAACGTTACCTAAAAACCAATCATTATTATCATTATTAATTAAGGTGAGATTGCTTGAGTTGAAACAAAAAGATAAAACAATGTAGATGCATGGATATACTAGTAGATATGAAAGCATGCATTAGTGATGGTCCCTTGTTAGACAAACATACCTGTACAGGAATTAATAATACGAAAAACAAAAATCTAGATAATTGTTTGAAAATTAAAATAAAATACGAATATCAGAATTAAAAACAAAAACCTAATTGATTTTTGAAGATTTAAAATTGAAATAAAATTGAAAAAAAACCAAAAAACAATTACGCAGTTTGAAAAGAAAAAATTTTATTCCATATTCATCGTAATTTCTTCTACTTCCGATTCGATAGTCATAAAGTGTCTGCTTTTATAGTCTTATCCGTGGTAAGCTAAAATAATGAAAAGGATTGTGAATAAATATGTTCAAAATTCCGATCTTTTGCAAATTAACTCAAAAGAGTTGTGGGGAAAAGGGTAACGTCCTCATTCAGCGGCGAAAGGAAAGCTACGTTTTCGATAGGCAAATTGTTTTTGTCCTCTGAAGTAGTTTTAGATAGGCCTTCCAGATACTTCATAAAGTAGCTATTATACGTTAATTATGCAAAAACATTATGGAATATAATAAAAGATATTACCAACCGCACTCCCCCCCCCCCCTAATTTACCATGGGCTAAAAATTGGTTTTATCTAGATCTCTTCTAAAACACATCTTCCTCTTTTAGGATGTACCAATGATACTAGCTTTGAAAATTTGCCTCATGATCAATGTAAAAAGTAATTCAAATCGTTTGAAATATTGTTTTCAAATTGAAATATCTCTTCACATTTGATTGGTGCAAATTGGACTCGTTTTATTTAATTATTTTCTAGTTGAAATAATCAGCCAGGAGGAAATAAAGAATATCTTATCGAATCATATATATATGTGTATAGACCACTTACCTGAAAAAAAAAAAGAAATGTCTTTGTTAAAGCAAAATATCGGATGTTTATATACGTGTACTACATACACCGTAGAGTTTAGCAAATCACAGAAGTTGGTCAACGAATGTGTTTTTTTGCCTCGGTAATTCGTCATGATTTATCATGTATATAAATTAATTGTCTAAAAGTTTTGAAGTTCACTCGTGAATGTGACCAAGATTTTCAACTTTGATCCATGCATTCCATTTTTCATAGGGATTTCTTTCGGTATACGACCAATCAATGTATCTGATGTTTGACCAAGAAAATAGCGAAATACCTATTCACATTAATAAAATTATTCGATCACATTGTGTTTACAAATATACAGAGCATTAATGGCTTCGTAATCACCTTTTGTAGGATGAGGAATTCATTAATCACATAAATTAAATATATATTAAAGAATTAACAAACAATATTTAAAAAAAAAAAGAATTAACAAACAATAATTTTTGAAAAAAAGATATTAAAAAAAAAAAAAAAAAAAAAAAAAAAAAAAAAAAAAACACAAAAAAAAAAAACAACCAAAAACAAAAAAAACAAATTCAAAACAACAACCCACAACAAGCAACAATTAACAAAAAAATAATAAGTCAATAGATAATTAACAAGCAAACAAACCCTAAAAAATCAATAATAAATAACAAAAACAAAAACCAAACAACCAAACAAAAAACACCCCGCCCACCCCCCATAAAAAATCAAAAATTAAAAAAAATCCAAACAAAAAAAAAAAAAAAAAAAAACAACTACTGTTATTTTTTTTTTAAAAGAACAAATAAAGGAAATAAAGTTATACATGTATATGACCGATTTCTCAAGGAAACAGACAAGCATAACAAACAGTTGAGGTAAATAAATCATTCGTACATGATACAGTAATGTCGATCAACTGCCCAGCATGGATGAAAGATTTGATATTATACAGTTTACGGGAGCTTGTTTCTTACTTATTGCAGCCAATCCCATCATTATCTTTTAGGATCTATAAAACAACTACATTATGTACCTCTTTTGCCTGCTGTCAACCAAGAGGATTTTGTATTGAAACTGAATATATACTGACCACTCCTTCCTAAATGTTAAACTTGTAAATTTATGATATTAAACTTTAGGGTTACTCATGTATAAAAATAGATTAATTGATTATCATGAAAGGGATGATAGGCATTGCGCATGCATCCATATTTGTAGGACACATTTAAATACGATTAGAATTGAACTTTTTTCAAATTTACACTTTTCCATTTTAGTGTTTTTCACTCCTAATTCTTGCCACGTACTATATATTAAAAGAATAAAATTCATTTGTGTGCTCTGTTTGGTAATCTTGAATAACAAAATATACGTAATGTGAAAAATGTCATTTATTAATGTAAATGACAGAAAATATGTAATGGAAAATAGAGCCAATATACCGTAATCAAGATATACATGAAGCATCATAATAAACATACATAGATAATACCCACAGTTACATATACATGTACATGTATATAACCCACCAAAGATAGGGGAACTTAATGACCCCCCAATTAGTTTGCTCACTTGCCACTTACTACATATCAAAACAATAAAATTCATTTTTTTTTATCAATTGACACACGTTTTAAACATGTTGAACATTATTTATTTTATCTCAACATTATCTGCAGATGCACACAAGCAGAAAATGCCTGTACTATACAGGTCATACGATCATTACCCAGTCACTATTGTTTCATAGAACAACGCAAATCCTTACCCTAATCACCATTTAATAATTATTTTATTCAATCATATTTATCATGTAGATATTTTATGGTTCCCAAGTTGTTAGTGATAAAATGTTCCTAGACTGCAATTTTATTATAGCTGGGCTATCTGTTTAGGGCGCCAACAACCGTGCACGTACATACAACAAGATGGCGATCTACTGTTGTGATAGTCTGTCTCTGTGTATTTCTGTTACCAAAAAGAACAATCAATTACTGCAATATGCCGATTTATTTCCAATAATCAAAACATATTAACACCTATAATAATAATCACAAAGGCCAGACTGGTTTTTTTTTCAAATTGCACCAAAAATATCATCGAACGGTGACAGGCAGAAGTCAGAAATCTTTGGTTGACATTATTTCCACTCATATGGAGACTCCACCAACTATACAGTTCCGCAAAATAAACCTGGAAATGCATGGCTCTCAGGATAGAGATATTGAGGGATTTGTATAATAATTTTTAATGCCGCATATCGTGAAAATTCTTGACATTCGCTCCAAATTCTCGACGTCTGACGATGAAAATAGCCCTACATCAGGTTTTACGCGACACCGATACAGAAAGTCGACCATGAGCCGCCAGATCATTAGGCTACTTGTACAGAAATTCAAGAGTTTCAATCTTAAAAAATTAAAGAGTTCGATAATTTTTAAACAAATCGTAATTTAAGACATCTAAGTTCAAGAATTCGTCATTCTTTAAAGAAAGCTCGTAATTTAAGATTTCAAATTAAAGAAGACTATGTTCTAAATGCCTGCAGTAATTTCTGAAGGCCAGTGACAGTCCTTGCAAAGTGGTTGACTCTAAAATGAAGAATAACGATATATCATTCACACCACCCTTCTCCTGACTTTTTGTGGATAGAAGGTGAATGTCACAATCGCTACAGATACTTGTGCACACCTGTGAAAAAAATAATGCTAAAACAACATTTGATTAATTAAAATTGCAGAATTTTACATCCAAAATATTCAAATTTTAAAATCGTTTTGTTCAGTACCAAGAACGACTTTGTACATGATGGATCAAACGAGGTCGTATTTGCTGTTGAAGGGGTTTTAATGAATAAAAAGATTTTGAACCTCTCTATATTGTTTCTTTTCTGCGTTTGCCATGATTAAGGAGTTTATTTGATTGTTTGTT
>CAJDSM010036065.1:1251-13737 GCA_903981925.1 Ostrea lurida | reverse complement strand
GAGAGAGAGAGAGAGAGAGAGAGCATTTAGGATAAATATTGCACAATTTTTAAGGATGACCCATGTTCTGGTTTTTTACAAAGGCCAGGCTGACGGAAAGACAAAAACTGACAGACATTCCATTATACCCCCGCTTTAACTGGACAGACATTCCATTATACCCCCTTTAACTGACAGACATTCCATTATACCCCCTTTAACTGACAGACATTCCATTACACCCCTTTTAAAACTTACACTTTAGTTTCTGTACTACAGCATGTCGTCACAAATGACTTAAATCCACATTTGAAAAAGTGACGGTTGATTATAATTAGGGAACATCTTCAAATGTTGTCTGAAGAGTTTTGAAATTGACAGACGAATTCAAGCGTGAGTCTTTCAAAGCATGTTCGGCCGAAACCATGTCTACAGACGGGGAGACAGACGGACATGGTGATTCCAAATATACTCCCCCACCCTATAATTCGTTTGCGGGGTGGGGGGATTTGACAAATGATACAGAAACGTCTGAAGTACATATAACAATAAGTATAACAGTTAACAAAATGTTTCAGGAAAATTTTTGAAAGAGTTCAAAGAACATATAGCGATAGAAATAAGAAATGAATCTTACATTTTTTTCGGGTGATGCTGGTATCACCAAATTTTGGACGGTAAAACTGCATCAAAAAGTTTTACCTTCTAAAATCTCGATGATAACCTGCATATCACCCGAAAAAATATAAGATTTATTTCTTATCATTTAATTTTATATTACAACAACAAAATAATGTCTATTAAACTTCAGTTAATTGTTGTTCAGGTACGTGATCGAAAAATCACCTCAATTCTTAAAAGGTGCTTTAACCAATGAGAATCAGTGCTAGACAATCACTTAAACTAAAATTAAATGATAAATCTAGAATCAAAATCACTCTGTTGAGTTACTGTAAAAGTGTGATAATTTGTTTGTTTGACGTATTAAAATTAAAAAAAACATACATTCCACTAAACTATTTCTCACTCACGAGCTTTTGAGCATTATCGGTGACGCACGGGCATCATATTCATCTATGAAATTATTTACAGTCGGACCTCGTTATCTCGAACTCGATTGGAGCGAGAGAAAAATCATGATATCCGTGGATTCGAAATATCAAAATATAAGTTGCTGGGACTTCTGAATCACTGCGACATAGCTATGGTATTCGAGGTATCAGTGTGAATTCTCACATCAAGTGATAGTCTCTTCTAACAAACCAAGACAATATGGCATTCCGACATCAGTGAGAAAGGAATTCAGGGTGCTGCTATGCCTTTTGGGTTTTGTACAGTGATAACAAGACACGAAATTGTATCATGTATAGGGAGGTGTGACATCTTCAATGAAATGGGGCAGTGAGGTACATATGCTATAAATAAAAAAAAGACGTTTGTTGACAGTGTTAAAGTACTTGTCAGTGTATTTTCAGTTCTGTACTAACAATGCCCACCGATTACTTAAATCTAGCATTTTCTTTTTCAGCGAGGTTAGGACTCAGAATTGCACAATGGAAATGGAAGTACGAGTATCGGGCCATTTCCTTTCTCATATAGGTGAATACATGTATTACATTTCTGACCAAAACTTAACTGTATGTGTGGGTTTTCCCCCCATGATATGGAAAATTATAAAATGTTATGCTATTGAAATATGATTTCTATCTGATTGGAGCCAATTCAGACTTTAAAAGGATAGTATAGGGATCTACTCATATTGCCAACGTCTGAAGCATTTATCTATAAATAAACATTCATGCAGGGAGAGACGGAGGCGTCTTTAATATATCCTTGGCTAGAAAAGACTGTTACTTTCGACCTCCCGGTGTTACAGTCAACTTCACACAATGTGACAGACCTGACGAATCTCTGTGTGACCGTGGCGCAGCGAACTTTACGGAACAGTTCAAAGAGAAAGAACTAAGCATGTCCAAGGTATATTATATTTCTCTACTATATACAGTCAAACCTCGTTATCTCGGAACTTAATGGGACCAAGAAAAAAGTTCGAGATATCCATGAATTCGAGATATTGAGGGTAAAAATACTAAGAAAATAGGTGGTTGGGACCTCCAAATCTGTTCGACATTACCATGGTATTCGAGATATCAGTGTTCGAGATATCGAAGTTCAACTTATGTGTATGAATTCACTTCACTATTTACAACAAATAATGTAAATAAGCCTGAGTCGTGAGCAGGGCCACTAATGACAGTCACTGATGCAGCTTCTTTTCGAGTGTTTGCCCATCCTCTAGTATTAATCAATCTGACCGATAGCGTTTTTGATCGTACAGAGTAACTTTCGAACGTCGCTAGGGAGTTTAATTTACAAAGGACGCAGTCTAGAGCTCTCTGTTTATACTAGTCGGTTTAGGTTTATTTTTATTTTTAAAATGATTCTTTAAGTTTAATTTTTGGAGTTAAGGCATGGGATGGACCAGAAATATGTCATAAAGGAGTGATTGACACGAAAAGTAACGAGAATCCCGTGGGGTAACATAAAGGAGTGATTGACACGAAAAGTCACGAGAATCCCGGGGGATAACATAAAGGAGTGATTGACACGAAGAGTCACAAGAATCCTGGGGGTGCTGTTTCCTGTCCTCAAGCACCTGTAATTTTATTTAAAATTTATCATAGAATTATGTGTTGGAAGCTATCAGGTTTAGTTTCGCAAAATGACGTTAATTTTCATAGATTAGCGATCTGGAATTTCGTACACGCACGATGTTTGGAGTGTACTAATTATGAAACATTTTTATACTGTTTGAAAATCATCAACTAAGCTTCCAAGGTATACGAATGATTTTATCATTTGTTTTTGAAATCCTGGCCAATCTAAGAAACAGAATTTTATTTACGCGTATTTGTTTTTCAAGCAAAATCGTAACGAAAGCTATATAAAATACATTTTCACTTATATTTATGGTTAGAAATAAGTATGTACAGAAAAATTGCGGTTAGTTTTCATTTGATCGAATTCTATTCACTTGTGTGTCACAATTCCAAGCGAAAAGTTTCCAGAATACGTGTCTCGATCACCACATGTAGAAGGCACTCCGACTCGTGTCCACAAGCGTGCAAAAACAAGTCTTTTGTAATGATAATTAATTATATTAATGTACACCGAATAGATGGAACTTTGTTTAAAAGCATATTACGTCAGTCGTTATCACTTCGGTTGTTGAAGATCAGATCGCGAAAGAGACTGGAAAAACCGAGGCCCACCAAAAAACCAGGAAGAATGGGTGCATGTGCACCTTCCATTTTAAAATGAAAATGCTAAAACCTCTCAGCTTCCGGGGGTTTCGCCCCTGGGACCCCTATAGCTACCAAGGTCAACCCGGCCTGGACCAGCTGGGGGCCTAAAGCAGACCCCCAGACCCATTTTCCTAAGTCTTAAGTGCACCCCCAATGGAAATTCCTAGATACAGCCCTGCCCATGTCACAGCAGGTGCGACACGATAAAGATCCATCTCTGCCCTGACCGCCGAACATAGGCCTACATTTTGCAGCCCTTCACTGGCAAAGATGACGTCTCTACGAGTGAAAAATTCTCAAACGGGACGTTAACCAATTAATTGATCAGACCACTTGTCCTAATTCACCCCTTAGCAAACACCAGTCGTGTAACACGATAAATAAATTAAATTCAATCTGTGAACATATTGGCCCAACCTTGCAGTAAAATCCCAACTCCAGCTGGGATCAGGAAATTTACAATTTTGACGAAAATGTGAAGAACGGTGACACCAGTTAAGAGATGGACAAACAGGGACTCCTTAATTTAATATACCAGAGATGGGATCCGGTGCTCAGGAGGAGTAAGCATTCCCTTATCTTGATCAGGTAAACGGAGTAATCCATAGTCAAAAAACGGCCCAACACGCCAGTCGGCATTTCAACCCAAAGGGCAAAATAGATCGTTACAACCACAATAGCATTAACTTCTTTATCAGTAGCCTGCCTCGATTAAGAAAATGATCATACGCAGAACAAGCTTTAACGTATCGAATAAGTTGAGAGACATAAATATCATATGCAGGTTATGGTGGAATATTGTTACATAAAAATGGGAAGTTAACGATGGAAAAGCTGACATCATTCCATTTGTCCTAAAGTTGAGTTTTTAGTTTGTTCAATGCCTATGTTCAGTACAATATCTAAGTACTATTCAGATGTAGAAGAATGTGTCGCCGTGTGCATATCATCTTGATCAGGTAAATGGAGCAATCCGTAGTCAAATCAGTGCATGAAAAAGGCTTAACAATTGCTATATGACACACATCAGACAGCATTTGACCCAATGACAAGTCATACTGGCAAACTAAATCGTTAAAACGACCATAGAATTTCCGAAATGTTGCCTTTAAATGTGACTGTTGAACACTCCCCCCCTGAAACAACAAATTGTTTGTAAGTAGCCTACCTCGATTCAAAAACTGTACATACGCAGAACAAGCTCTTGCATATTGGATAACTTGAGAGACATACACACCATATGCAGGTGATGATGGAATAGTGCTACATAAATACTAGACTAGATTAATCCAAGACTATGGGCTCACGGCGGGTTGACCGGTCACAGGGGATGCTTACTCCTCCTAGGCACCTGATCCCACCTTTGGTTTGTCCAGGGGTCCGTGATTGCCCAGCTTTTTTGTATTCTGTTTAGGACTTGCGAGATTGACACTGTTCGTTTATCTTTGCCTTTACATAAATATGGAAATTGATGATGGAGAAGCGAGAATCGTCCCGTTTGTCATAAAGTTGAGTTGCTAGTTTGTCGTTAATGTCAATGTTCAATAAAATATCCAAGTACGAAGCACATGGAAGACTCTGTGGTGTCCTTTATTTCTAGTTCGCTGTGATATATTGAATCGACATATGAATGAAAACCATATCATTACCGAAATCACCCCGAATTAGAACGCCTGGACCGATATAGTATGCGTTGGGTGATGACACTGTTGAATCAGTTAGTATTGCAATTGCGAAATGATTAGAAACTCTCATTGGTCCATACGTTTTAAGTCCGCCCAAATTTCCTTTTACGGAGTAGTCAGCATTTGCACTCGTACCAGGTGTCTATAAATATCGCCGCGTGCAAAAAGGGAAAAACCAAATATAATATATTACCCTGGATAAGTTTTATGTTCGACGCACTGTTTATATGTTATGTCTGAAAAAGTGTAACAACAAATTGCTACTAAGGTATTTGATATTTTGTTTTTTAATCTAAGGTACGGTTTGGATAATAAAATGCATAAAACCTTGGTACTCAAGTATTCATGACCTGGACACGTGCTTCGTCGCTTCACGGTAGGTCTAAAGTGAATGTTAATCAATAAATAAATCTATCAATAAATAAATAATTTAAAAATCCTTCTATAAAATATTAATACGTACATTTGTATTTTTTTACATTAATTCAAGACACGGTAATGTGGTAAATAAACGCAGAGAATTGCATCTGAACGGAACACGTGCTTATTCGTTATTATAAATGGAAATGGCGAAGTGAGTTATTGTAAAGACTGATTTTTAAAAAAAAATAAATAATTCTGGTTCAAACAAGTGAAATATTGTACGATATCTCGCACAGCTTCATAATTATGTACATGTGCGATGATTTAAAAGCGTTTTTAAAGGGTAATTGTCGAAATACGGTTTCATCATATAACAACTCAAATCGCGATAGAAAGTGGGCGGGCTGGAATCGGCCATTGAAAACTCTCGTTGTATGACATTAAACAAATTCAATTGTCGCATCAAATGTGTCGTCACTCAACGCAATACTATATCGGCCCAAGCATTCTAATCAGGGTGATTCGACAGTAATAAAACGTCGTCAATATATCGATATGATTAAAAGCCACCGCTTGAGATTTCTTTTCATGTAGAAGCTTTTGAATGAATTCTGCCTCATAAGAATATAAAAACAGATAAGCTAAAAGAGCACAATTCTGCCCATGGGAATTCAACAGACTGTTGGACAACTGTATCACCAATAACTACAAGATGTGTCAATGAGGAACTCGATTGTTTTAATATAACTTCAGAGTACCTGTGTGTAGATTGATTGATTGTACATATGGAGACGTCACTATTACTGGTGAAGGACTGCAAATTTAGGCCCTTGCTCCGCGCTCATGGCCTTTGAGCGGGGAGGGAACTTTATCGTGCCACACCTGCTGTGACACGGGACCTCGTTTTTTGCGGTATCATCCGAAGGACCGCCCCATTTAGTCGCTTCTTACGAAAAGCCAGGGGTGCTGAGGACCTATTCTAACCCCCACGGGGGTACTTGTGTGTAAAATCAGAGTGGAGTTTAACAAAGTAAATTTTAGAGTGACTGCTCAGTAGATATGAATATATCCTTTTTCCATTTATTTGAAGAAGCAACTGTCTATATAATGTTAAAATGTATTGTCTTTAATTTATTATGCGGAAAGGTCGTGTAAAGTGTTGAAGAGTCATATGTTTTGATGTTGTTGATCTGAGAAAGGTTCTGGGATTTCCAATGCTTATAACATGTCGTCGATATATCTAATTGTCGAGTGAAAGACCACAGCTAGAAATTGTTTTCCCTCTTTGCTATTGAATAATTATTTCCTCGCAAAATATGAAAACTGGGCAGTTAACTAATGAGCCCAATTCATGCCTATGGAATTTCCAACAGACTGTTGGAAGACCTTATTATTCAAGACTACAGAAATATTGTCAATGAGGAATCCAAAATCGTTTTAATATCAACTTCAGAATACTTGAGCATAGAATCAGCGTGGAGTTCAGTGGGTTTTTTTAATAGTGACTGATCACTGTTTCCTTTTTCCATTTCTGTTGAAGAAACAACTGTCTATATTAATGTTAAAAAGTCTAGTCTAATTCATGACGAAGACTGGTCGTATAAAGTATTGAAAAGTCATACGCTTTGATGTTTTTGATTTGAGGAAAGTTCTGTGGTTTCAAATTTACTATAAATTCTTTCAGAATCCATATTTGATTTACACCAATTTTGGCATATATTGTTGCACAATACATCTTAGTTTCTTCTCCACAGCTTTCAACATTTTGCGATCTAGTTTTGGTAGAACATTTACTGACTCCAGCAATGCATCTTTGTTTGTAAGGGTTTATGTAAAGATTTAGAATCCAGTATAGGCACGGTATTTCATATTCATCCGTCCCATTGACTGGGAAATTAAAAATATTTAAAACTGAAGCATAATTTTGAAGAATTTCAAAAGAGCAAATGGAGTATAAGTACCAGCAAATAAGTACGTTTAAAATACATTTGTAATAATAAGCCTTACAAAGAAAGACAATACCGGTATTGTCCTATGCTTGGTCAGCTGGATACAAGGCTACATGTTCTTTTTAAAGCTCCTTGTAGTTCCAATTTAGTATTGATAGTGTTTATTTCGCTTTACATAAATGTTTAGTCCCGTCTAGAGTCAGAATCTCTACCCCGGGGATCATGAAATTTGCAATTTCGGTAGAAGTCTTACATGACCATACATTCAGTTTTAATTTCCTTGCAGATGTGCGATTGAAAAGAAGTTTGAAAATTCGTTAATTTCCCCCCGGTTTTGCCCCCCCCCCCTAAGGCCCTGAACGAGCAGAAGTCCTGACATTTACATTGACAATTTCTGTCCTACTCCCCTTTGTTTGAACATGCAATATGCCATATTTAAAAAAAGTTCTTCTTTTCTAAGAATACTTTGTGCCAAATTTAAATTTTTTTTAGTTCTCGTTTAAAAAAGGCTCGTGCCAAATTCGACTTTGAAGTGTAATTACCAAGATACTTAAAATATTAAATTGCTTAGGACTGACGCACGAGAATACATGTAGCAATAGGTCACCTTAAGTAGCGACTCGGGTGACCTAAACAAAACACAGCTGATGTGAGCGCATCACCACAGTGTCGGATAAGGGAAGCTTCTCAAGATACATATTCTCGTTAGGGACTCGTATATCGCTACTTGACCGGAAAGCCATGAAAAAAAGAACCTTACAATGAACAATGTATAAGGTTACTATTTCTATATACACCTTTTTCATCTGCATTTGGAATTCGTTAAAAGAAGGGTTGAGTTCTGTTTTAAAAGTCCTTCCATCCTGACTATGTAAGATTCTAACAATGGAGTTAAATGTTTGAGAACTAAATGACAAATAAGGTGCATCATATTTTGTTTTTCATTATTTAAGTAATAATTCTAGGTACATGTCGCTATATGATTTTATTTTCAGCTATGCCTGATATTAATGTACTGGATCAACAGAAAAGGAAATACACGAATAAAAAAGATTGATCGTATGTATTTGCATGCCTCTGAAGATTGAAGATACGGGCATTTCTTTATGAATTATTTCTCTGTTTGACCAGATATCTTTGGTCGATAGAATCATGTAATTTTACTGACCGGACACAAGTTTGGTACGTTGGATTTTGAATTCTTTACATTATAAATTCTGTAAAAATAAATAAGATATACGGTGAAAAATTCTAACATTCTGTGCTGATATCTGTTTGTTTTGGGTACGGTTCTTATAGCAAGCTCCAAAGTATACTCCAAAAATCTTGTACTCCATTTGGGTATGAGAATTATACAAATAGGCGAAGGTAACATAGTGTCAAACGTAATCATAATCAAAATAACATATACAATGACGAGTGTAGGGCAACAGGCGACTCCGACAAAAGCTGAAGGTCAGGATCACGGTGCCAGGAGGGAGTAAGCATCCTCTGCTGACGCGGTCCACACCCGCGCGTGAGCCCGTAGTTCGAAATAAATAGAACGGGATTAACCCGTAGTCAAATCTAGTAGGAAAACTGACAGTCTATCAAAGGGCTATTGAACAAATCATCAACATATGACTTAGTGATCTTTTGTAAACGCAACAACTTTTTTGTTAGTAAGTTGGCCTCGCTGTTAAAAATTCCCGCATACGCATAGCAGCTATTTGCTATCGTTCAACTGCGAGATATACACATCATAAGCAGGTGATAGTGGTATATGATACCTTGAAAGGGAAGAGTTGACGATTGCAAAGTTAAAGTCATCACGCTTATCATCAACTGAATGTAGTGTCAAGTCCTGCGCATTTAGATCAATGTTAAGTAAATATCCAAATAGAAGCAGATCTGTCAAATTCTGTGGTGTTCCTTTATATCGAGTCTCGACTTGATTTGATTCGATGTCAGAGTATTTAGGTATGAGATGATCTGATGTCAGAGTATTATAACATTTCAGGGACGGAGTGAGTTTGCGTATGGAAACGTGCAAAGAAAAAAACACAGCTCCACCAGGTCTTGTAATGGATGGAAAATCGGTCTGGTATTTGAGTTGATATCTCTCTGGCATTGGTGAACTCGCTTTGTATTGAGTGATCTCTGGTTGATGTGAACTCATTGTTGGGATTAAAGTGAACTCCTTTTGGTATTGAAAGGAACTCGCTTGGGTATGAGTGAAACTCTCTGGTATTTGAAGTAACTCGCTTTGGTATTGAGTGAACTCGCTCTGTATTGAAATGAACTCCTTTGGTATTGGTGAACTTCTCTGGTATTGAGGTAACTCACTTTGGTTTTGTAGTGACTTCTGGTATTGACGTGAACTTCAGCTTTGGTATTGAGTGACTCGCTTTTGGTAATGAATGACTCGCTCTTGTATTTGAGTGAACTCGCTCTGGTATTGAGTGATCTCGCGTCTTTTTGCCTGGAAACGCAAGTACGCTGACAAGTTCTCATCGGTATATTACTCATCAGAAGTCAATAAGGGTTATGTATATGAATAGCAACTTTGGAAGGACGCCCCTAATCAGACATCACTAACCTTACTAAATGCCTGTCTTATGAATTGTGTTATTCTCAAACATCGCAACGACCCCGTTGGGATTAATTTATCAGTGACAGAGGATCCTGAATATGACCGCCAATACTTAACACGTATCTTCAAGGTAAGGCTCTCTGGATTTGATTTATTGGTCATAGAATAGTGCTTATAATCCTTGAGATTGAATGCATGAGCAGAAAAGTTATCATATTGACCCATCTTCTCTATACATGTATCGATCTCCACAACGGATACAGACGTTCAAAGTGAAAATTCAACTAAAAATACTAACAGTGACAATATTCATGGAAAAATGGTTCTTTAACCAAACATTTTACGATACATATACATGGTAATATGATAAATATACAGTACTTTGATATTACATCTATCGGAGAAGTGTTTCTAAATCGATAAAGTTCACCAGTAAGTTTGATATGGAGTATTTTCAAATGCATAATAATTACAGTAGCCCGATATCACATTCGATAGGGAGGAATGTTCCCGAATGATAAAAAAAATCCAGTAGCCTATATTACATTTCTAGGTAGGAATGTCCTATCATGATAAAATACAGTAATCATAAATGGCGAAGTAACAACTGTTATCAAACGTAATGCACATAGTCCCATAAAAACACATACTACAAAGTCGAGTGTAGGGCAAAGGACCTCGACAAAAGCGAAGCGAGGATCAGCGTTGCCATGGAGAGTAAGCATCCTCTGCTGGACCGTGGTCACCCCACGTGAGCCCTGTAGTCCGAACAAATAACGGGGTTACCCGTCGTCAAATCTAGTATGAAAATGGACAGTCTACAAAAAGGTATGAAACAAATCAGTCAACATATGACTTACCCGGTAGTGAAATTTGTAAATCGCGAAACAAAGGTCTATAGGGACCGTAGAATTTGGCGGAAATGATGACTTTAAACGAGATCGTTATAACCCTGAAACCAGTGCGACATTTAATCTTCGGACATGACAAGTAAGTCCGACTTTTTGCTGATCCCTTCTTTACTCAAGAGATACAAGAAGAACAATTCAGTCCTATCTGGTAGATTTTTTTGCAGTATCATTCTCTAGTGTCAAAAGCTAAAGATAACTACTACTTGCACATTAGAGATATAAAACTCCTAAAAATAAAAAATCCTGTAGAGAATGGGGGATTTTTTATCCTACTCAAAATCACTATATTATCCTATGGAGAAAAAATCCTATAGGGAAAAAAAATTCCTATGATTTTCGATAGATATAATCCTATAATGAAATGAAATAGAAATTAAATGTCTCAAACTAAAAATCCCAATGGATTACTATCCCATTTTTAGTAGCAACCATAGTGATATTAAATCCAATCAAGTTATTGTATTAGTGAGGACTATATTTATCTGGGACAATTTAATCTAATTCATTTTCTGTAGGATTTGAATTATCGCTATTGAAACACATAGGAGTTTTTTTTCCTAATAGGATTTTTCTCCATAGGATAATGATGATGGATTTTGATAGGATAAAATAATCCCCCCAGTTCTCCTACAGGATTTTTTGTATCTTGGGGCTTATCTCTGAATGTACAAGTCGTAGTAACTTTAGCTTTGAACTAAGGAAGATACTGCAAGAAAAATCCTTACAGATAGACCGAATTTGTTTCTGTATCTGTTGATAAAAAGGGTAGCAAAAAAGTCTTGGACTTTGTCGCATGTCCGAAGTTAATGTCATACTGTTTCCTGAAAATCAACTTTTTGGTTAGTAAGTTGCCTCGCTGGTAAAAATTCACCATACGCAATGCATGCCTTGACAGTATTCGAATCAAATTAGAGATCATACACACCATTTAAGCAGGTGCTAGTGGTACATTACTACATAAATAAGGATACAGTTTGGACGATTGCAACTTAAAGTAAATCATACGTTTTCATATAATGTAGTTGTCAGTCTGCCATTTAGAGTCAATATTAAGGTAAAATTCCCAAATATGAAGCACACTGTCAGATTCTTGCGTGTCCTTCATTTCAAGTTCGTCATGGATATTATTCAAAATGGACCAAATTGCGAAAATTAGGATTGTTAATTGTGTAAGACAGTCGTCTATATACTTATAAGTAAGGTTGAAGGGACACGGTAAGTTTTTTGTTTTTATCCCGTAAACAGTTTTTTAACGAAACTTCTGCTGTGTCGTAGAGATATAAAAATAAGTCTACCAATAAGGGGGGCACAATTAGTGCCCATAAAATACACTATTGTGGAAGACATGGTCTCCAAAGACTACATAAATAATACTCTACTCAGAAAACCAAGCAGCTTCTTAATATCTATTCAGAGTACTGTGTGTGGGCAATCAAGAGTGGTTCTCTGACAAAATATGGGTATCTTGTTTCCCAAATGACCAAAACTTGTATTTTCGGGTGTCGGTTTTGTTCAAAATAGCAATTATCTGAAAAAAACCTAGATTTAATTCATCGTGAGGAATTGTTGTATAAAGTGTGGAGAAATTCAATCGTTTTGATGCAGTCAATTTTTAGAAAAATTCTCGGTGACTTGAAGTTTTCTACTAGGCTCTTTGGATTTTTGAGAATCCACATCTGATGCGCACCCTTCTGGAATATGTATGGATCTCTCTCAACAACC
>CAJDSM010036062.1:0-11743 GCA_903981925.1 Ostrea lurida | reverse complement strand
CTCAGAACGTGTCCATGCCCCTTTAAAGGATCGAAAGCTTTTCCCCGAAATCATACTTCAGCTTACATATACAGCCAAGCTCTAAGACCAAAAGGGGGTGGGGGTGGCATTGTTTTGGGACAAGCAGGCAAGATACTAGTACATGTATTTACAGCTACATATCCAATTACTTTATTTACAGCTACATATCCAATTACTTTATCAAACTTGAAAAGCAAGATATTTTCAGATACTACCATTTCTTTAGGGTTAACCTATAAAAGGGCATTATCATGGCCTAGGAAATTCTAAACAAACTTTTGTTGAGGGTAACACTTTTTGGCGTTTTTCGCGTTAGCCTGGCAGATCTTGATAATTCATGGGCATTGCTAATGTCGTACATCATCGAACAGCCAAAAGCTGTATGTATTTGTAACTATATTGTGCAAAGCACAGTTGTATTTATACCTAGACACCTGTGCACCGACAATCACCAGGTAAACAGATAACGACAAGTTCATAGTCCTTTTATCAACATTTATTGTAATGTTAAAATTATAACAACATCAGCAATCAGCAAAACAAAATGTGGTATGAGCAAAGATTATAAAACATGTTTGTGTTTATGGTTACCATGGGCTGTTGTCAACTCCGTCATTAACACTGATGATAGACATTCATCACGTGACTCAAATACCAGGCTCCATAGAGTAAGAATACACTTGAGTGAAAAATGTCAAGACAGCAAAGAGTAAACTAATTCATAAACCCCGTAATAAATACAGAATTGAGAGAGGGGCCAACGCGGATCCCTACAAACACTAGAGGTGTGATCAGGTACACCTAGGAGGAGTAAACATCCCATGTCGACCGGTCACACCCACCATGAGCCCATTGTTTTGATATAGTCGTAATTTTCAACAATGATCCAAAATATTAAAAATATCGAAATTTTAATATTTGTCTATAATATAAGGAGACTGCATTTTAAAAATGAATGAAAAGTATTTGTAAAAAATCTTATTTTTGACTTAAGTCTATTCTCGTTTCCCGTTATGGAGCTAAAATCACATTTTCTCTATGTAACATGTACACTGTCTCATTCTCAATCATACGACAACAGAGTGATTTATGACTCCTGGATTTCTTAATACGTGGTTACTGTTTTCAAGATGCATTATTTGGGTATACAAAAATAAAACAGTAAAACACAGAATTATTGCCATCGGAAGAATACTCTGTGGTGGTGATCAGAATTTCTGAAATACGTAAAAATCCAAAATCACATATAACCTGCAAGGCGTATAATGAAGTACGATGAAATAAAGATGCCATACTTTTCAATCACTGGTCGTAATTACAATATTATGCTGTATACAGATTTCTAATGCCTTGACAGACAATGCAATGAATATTACATCTCCATAATTAAAAGTTAAATTTCCTAAAAATATAAATCTTGCTTTGTCATTTTGCAAATAAGGATCTGTCAGTCACCCGTTTGAAATTTCTGATATTTTTGCACAGGCTTTTAAAAAAAACTTCAACACAATTCTGTCACGAGGTCTTGCATTAAAATGCTCACCTGTGTCACCTTTTTCGCTACAGCAACAAAGCTTGCACACTTAAAAGCCGACTTGTGGTTGCATGTATAGCCTAGCTGTTCTTAAGAAAGATTTCAAATTTTCATCTCTCCATAGTCCTAAGTGAAAATTCATAATTGCCAATACCATGGTCTTAAAAGAGCCAATGAAATCTATTCAACAACTGGAAATCGGCACAATATATAACAAATTCTAGCCTTAATATTTTTCTCTGACATTACGGCCTACTCTGCCCCTTGGCAGCACGAGAACTGTCCAGTAAGTTTTGCTAGGGGGAGGGGACAAAATTTGAGTAACCCACATCAATTTTTGAATTACCTCCCCATGAAAAGAACACGACCCATAATTTTAAAAGCTGCAGTCTTTTCTGCACTCAAAGCTAATTTGCTATCTAACAATATTGAAAATGGTTCAGTGTTCCTGAAGAACAAATAAATAATGTAAAATAATTATGACATGAAAGACACTCACATAAGAGAATGACAAGAGAATTTTTTTTTAAAAAGTCCCTGGTCCAGTGAATCTATTCAGAAGCTGAACATGTGTTGCTACATCAGAACCCTGATTGTTAGAAATCATTGTCATCTTAACAAAGAGATAATCATATCCAAGATAATCATTTCACAATGTCATCATATCAGCCACTTTTATTCTCCTCATCCACACACACACATTAGTCACACAGTCAGCTAGCTACCTTTCAACATCCACATACAAGAAAAAATCATACAATATGACACATAGCACCAAAAAGGCATTTCATTCATTAAAACTTAATTTTGGTGTACAAAAGTAATTCCTATGACACAAATCAGCAGAAGATCAATGACTTCAGTGAATGAACTTTACAGGATGAGATGGCGTCCTATTAGTGGGTTATTTCCCTTGCAGGTTGAGTTCCTTTTGTGTCTAGGATGACTTGATGAAAAATAACATGAGCACCACAGCTCAGAGCTGAGCAAGCTTAGATGGCAGCACAGTTCATGCAACACTAGGTGTCAGCACATAGCCACATGACCCCAACACTGACACCAAACCATTTGAGGACAGTAATGTATCATTCAGTGTTGAGTCACCAGATGGCAGCACTGTCAATGCACCACCAGATGGCAGCACTGTCCTGAGAATCACTACAGGTCAGCACCAGGAGAAGAACGGTGCCCTGTGAGAGAAGCTCTGGGTGTACTGGTCACTATCTGTCCTTACTCGACCTTCCTTCGTCCTCTCCACCGTGACCACGGGCATCTGGACCAACTGGACCGGAGACTTGTTATCCTTCAATGCTTGTGTCAAATTTAAAATCTGCAAACAGAATCAGTGATATTATGCAACTGTTTAAAAACTTATCAACAACTTTAATCACTTCTGAAAATTTGCATTTGACACTGAATGAAATTGCCAAAAATAGCCTTGGGAACTGGATTATGAAACACATAGATAGTAAGTATGACTGTATAAAGGTTTTCTGTCACAGATAAAGTCTTTGTGAAAACTTTCTGAACCACATTCACAAAATTCACTAGCCCAGGAAAGAATTTACTATCCTAACTTTGCCCCCAAATTTAATTTAACCCAATTCCAACAGCAGGATCCATGAGAAAAACCTGAAATTTAGCCACTCACTCTAACCCCATGAGAATAACCTAACTCAGAGCACCTGCATATTGATATGATTTAGTTAAAATTCACATGAGCACTATTTATCACTTCTGTTGCCATAGTAACATACCTGTCCTCTCATTACTCCCATCTGTTTGGTGAACGTTCTTCTGTCAAACCCCTTGTCCGTCTGAAATAAGATTACAAACACTGAAACGCACACAAATCAAAAACCTGCAAGTAGATCTCACATCATTTATCATGTAAAGTGGTATCCTACTTCTGGATATACTGAAGTATACAATGAAAGAGTACATGTATATCAATTAATTTATTAGAAGGTAGGTAACTCAACAGGGGGTCAAAAATACAATGATTCACAATCATAGAAGCAATTTATATCAGTATATTATGCTGTCACTCAAAAAAGTGAGGGTGTAAAAAAAAAACTTGAACTCTGACCTTGAATAAGTCATAGAGGTCATCACAGAGATCCTGGACAAAGTTCATGTCTGACAGCTGAGGTAGAACCAGTTCTTTAATTTCATCAGAGAACGGAACTTTGGCCTGAGGTAGCCAAGCCCAATGATAGGGATCTGCAAAACATCACAAGACTGTTAGAGGATTGACGGACGACAATGGGTGCGGACCAATTGTGATAGGTCACCAAACTCAAGTGACCTAAAAACTTTCAAATTTACTTGATTTAATGGGGGGAAAATGCAGTTGAAATGAACTTTAAAATAAAAAGATGGCTGAATTTGAACCCACGATTTACAGGTCAACTGTTGACAAATTAATCGACAGAGCTACCCAACTAGTTGAATTAAATTTACATGGAAATTTGCTTAATATTTGTATTTTTATTTACGTTTTTCTGAGGAAGTCAGCCATTACAAAAACACAGTATACTTCCTTAATCTAATACATGTACAATGCATATCCTTAAACTTACAAGCTCTCCATTCATCAGGGTGTTTGAACGGGAAGGCAAGACCGTTGTCAATGGCAGCTACGGATATATCTGGGTTCTCTACAAGGCTCCACTCGGAATCCTAAAAATAATTGTTGTCTCCCTTGTCAGATATTTATTCAATGAAAATATACTATAATCTGGAAAACTTTTTGGAGGATTCAAGGATTTGCCATGGTTCTTTTCACTATCAGTAAAGGGTACTTGTCCCCCTTTGAAAACATCAAATGAATATTTCCCATTCCACAAGAGATTTACTTCAGCTACAGGAACTATACAAAATTGTATGAAGTTTTCAACAAAAATCATTCCTTTTTTCTATTTTAATTTTCTATTGTTTACAAAGTCTTCCAATAAAGATGGTAATCAATAAGCTATCAATTTATATATCTGTTTTGAGAATTTATATGTCTGTTTTGAGATATAAACTAAGTAACCCTCTACCCCACCCCTACCCCTTCTCTGAAAGCCTCTGGTGGTAACATACTTCCAATTTTGTGAACAAAATACTTAAATCATATTTTGTAATCTGAGTAACTTGTGTCTTTTTTAAGTTCAGGTTTTTCTGCTAACTTGTGAGCAACAGATAATATCAAAGTTTACTACTGACAAAACATATGAAAATGTAAGGATAAATTCATTATCTCCCTTTGTGAAACTGGATGCTGGTTCATCCATACCTCATTACCTCCCTTGTGGACACTGGATGCAATAAATAATCCATTATCTCCATTTAGGACAATGGCTGCTATAAATAACTCATTACCTCCCTATTAATAATTGATTATCTCCCTTGAGGACATTGCATACTGTACATACCTCATTATCTCCCTTGAGGACACTGGATGCTATAAATAACTTATTACCTCCCTTGAGGACACTGAATGCTATAAATAATTCATTATCTCCCTTGAGGACAGTGGATGCTATATATAACTCATTATCTCCCTTGAGGAATGCTATAAATAACTCAATATCTCCTCTGAGGACATTGCATGCTATACATACCTCATTATCTCCCTTGGGTGCACTGGATGCGGGTTCATACTTGATTAACCAATTGTCATTTCCCCTATCTAAAAAAAAAAAAATCCTCGAATGAACGGACAGACAGACGACAGGATCACTACACAATAGTGAGCTAGCAAGGTAAAAAAGAATTTCAACTAAAACAAACAAAACAAATCTAATAGAATTTCTTTACCTGTGTTTCTAATTATATAATCTAAAACGACTAGTCTTTCGAACAAATGCTGCAGTTTTGTTGCCGTAGAAACAGGTAAATCCTCGCTATCGAATTTCCTCAGCCAGAAGTCTGCATCTTTGTAACCATTTACAAACAGCTGGAAAGACCCTGTCTGTAACACAGAAACATAATTACACATCATGTGACACAACTGAGTCATGTGCACAAAAAACTGAGTCAGTGACCACAAACTGAGTCATGTGACACAAACTGAACATGAATGTCCTCAGTAATCCTGCAGAAGAATTCACGTCAAAATGTTGATTTTATTCTTAAATTTACAACTACAACTGCAAGTAACAGTAAATCTAAATAAAATTGCAAAAAAATGTCACTTCAATTTCTCTCATATAACTAAAATACATTGTAAGGATCAGCCAGACAGTGACATTAAAAAAATTATTGGTAAAACTAGATGTGTCGGTGCGACACGAATGCCCCCGCCTACAGTGAAGTCTAATGAAGGAAATTTCCGTAAGGGTGAAATTGAAAGTTTTCATATGCATGAACTGTTGCGCGTATCCATATATCAAATTTGAGTTGATGGTGCTGCATCGTTTGCAGAGATAATGAAATCGGAAAACCCCGAAAAATGTCTGAGTTTTTTTCTAAGCTTCAAGGGCTAAAATTTCTGTTCAAAATCCATCGACCATGACCCAGAACTTTCAGAAACCTTGCCACCTGCATATTCCTTGACAGTATCCATATACCAAATTTTGGTTGAATGTGTGCAACCTTGCAGAGGATAATACGGAAATGAAAACTTTCTGAGTTTGTTTCTAACGTTCAAGAGGGCCTAACTCTGTCAAAAATTCATCGGACACATGCCAAACTTTCGAACTTGGAACCTGATATTCCTTATGACGCGGTATCCATATACCAAATTTGAGGTGAGATGTGTGCAACCGTGCAGAGATAATGAACGGAAACGAAAAAATTTCTGATTTTTCTAAAGTTCAAGAGGCCTAGACTCTGTCAAAAATCATCGGACCCATGAACCAACTTCGAAACTTTGAACCTGCATCTCTGTGATATTCATCATACAAATTTGAGTTGAAATGTTGTGCAAACCCTTGCAGAGATTAATGACGGGAAACGAAAAATTCATGGAGTTTTTTCTAAGTTCAAGAGGGCTAACTCTGTCAAAAATCACGGACCATGACCAACTTTCGAACTTGACCTGGCATATTCCTATGACGTATCCATATACCAAATTTTGGAGCTTGGATGTGTGCAACCCTTGCAGAGATAATTGAACGGAAACGAAAAATGTCTGATTTGTTTCTAAGTTCAAGAGGGCTACTCTGTCAAAAATCATCGGACCATGACCCAACTTTCGAACTTGACCCTGCATATTCTTTGTGAATATATCCATACTATACCCCAAATTTTGAGTTGAATGGTGTTGAACCATTGCAAGATACATGAACGGAAACCAAATTGATGACGGAGGACGGAATGACAGAATGACGGAACAGGGTTAACACTATATGCCCCGGCCATTTTATGGCGGGGGCATAAAAACGTTTCTCGTCTTTGTTAAGTGTCCTAGTATATGGGAACCTTCAATACAAATATGACCAACAACTCCAACTCGTGTGACAGAGGGTTCTTACCATGGGCATTGCCATGAAAAAGTTATCTTCCCAGAAAATCAGAGAAACCTTATTGACAGTAAATGTAATTTCATGGCCGTTAAACTTTCCCTAAAATTAATTTCAGTCTAAAAATCAGACAGATTTTAGAGAATGGATAGTTACCCTTTCAATATTTTTTCAGTATAGTTTTAAACAAAATAGAATCAATACTCAGCAAATATTTACTACATTACATTCTGTTAACGTCATAGTAATTACATGTACGTAGGCTATCATGTCACAACCAATAATAAAGCGACAGCAGCCGCCATTATAACGTTTAGTTTCAGACATTTATAATCACATGATCAGTATCCTGCCTAATCATAAATAACAAAAACACTGAAGGAACCAATTCCACAGGTACTTCCCACGGGCTGGTTTTATCAGATTAGCGGGTGATTGTCTTACCTTGGGCGGTAGACCCAGTCGGTGAAACTTCTTGCCGACGGAGGGGACTTTCGTCATAATACTGTGTTTGGTTCTAGATTTGGCTCGATCTATTGCATTGTAGTTAAAAGTGTCACTACCTAACTTTACAACCTGGAAAAAATTTTCCAAAATCACAAGCATTCATTGAAAAACAGTTTCAGGTGTACACACAAAAACAGAACTTTAATATTTAGACCATAAAAGTGTTCATTATATACAATTCTCAGAATAATATCAGTCACATGGTTTGAAGTTGAGGTTTATATATGGTCAGTAAATTCCAAATGGGGCAAGAGAGGAGTATTGGATACTATATATGAGATCTATAGTCCTTACTTTAGTATTGGGTACTTATATTGATCTGTAGTCCTTACTTTAGTATTGGGTACTATATATAGATCTATAGTCCTTACTTTAGTGTTGGGTACTATAATATAGATCTATAGTCCTTACTTTAGTATTGGGTACTATATATTGATCTTAGTCCTTACTTTAGTATTGGTACTATATATAGGATCTATAGTCCTTACTTTTGTTGGGTACTATATATAGATCTATAGTCCTTACTTTAGTATTGGGTACTATTATAGATACTATAGTCCTTACTTAGTATTAAGGTACTATATATTAGATTATGTAGTCCTTACTTTAGTATTGGGTACTATATTGAGCTGTAGTTTGCGGTCCACCAGACTTGCCCCCGCCTCCGATAAGTAGCCTTGATTTGGCACCAGACAGCTCCTCCCGAAGCAGCACGGACAGCACAACTTGTGCATCCACTTGGTCCATTTCGGATTCAGTATACCATAAGGTTCCTCATCCTTCGGTTTAAATACACCAATGATTTTCTGTAAAAATGAAATGTCTTTCAGTGAGTATATTCTGTATTGTTACAGCAATATAATTCTTCTGCTTGTTATTTTTTAGATAAAACACAAACCTGTAATTAACTCCAGTTACAACATGTACAGTACGTGTTTCATCCAAGTTTCATTTCAAAATATAGATTTAGAAAATTAGAATTAAATGACTTCCAAACTGACATTGTACCAAGGTGTCAATCACAACCACAGGTGTTAAATAAAAAGATGTGGTATGTCCCAAATCATGGTAAAGTCCAGTTTTTGGTAAAATTGATAATGGCCATGACCTTGACTTTTGCCATGTCAAATAACCTTGACTTTTCAGTGAGATCACAAAGTCAAAGAGTAAAGTCCTTATTTTGCATAATCAAACACATTTTAATATTAGTTGTGCGTAACATGCAATTTATTTGGTTCATGACTTTGTCATTGTATATTACCAAGTTGCTATTTAGTCCCACTGTGTGACGTTCTAGGAATGACATCACAACACATTTAAATTTGATTGTTGAGTTTCCATTTTGTTGCTATATAACAATATTGGTCTGCGTCATATGACTCATATAGAATCCATACTTACTTTCTTTAGAAATATTCAAGAAAAAATATCAAGTGCAGTTTGCTAAATTCAATCATTTTAATAGTATATGATACGAAGTAAGTTGGGGCAGTTTATGCAATATCATATGTACCTCTGTGAGGTTTATAATACACAATTATGGACTGTTTAGCAGGGAGACATCACAAATTATCAGGTAGTAGTCGGATTATCACCCGACGGCGCCTATGCGCCAGAGGGTGATAACCCTTCTAAGACCTGATAATTTGTGATGTCTCCCAGTGAAACAGTCCATAATCGTTGTATTATCCTGAAGCAGTGATTTTTCTACATTTTTACAAAGGGTCCTGTGGCTTTCAAATTGGGAAAAATTGTCGATATTTCAGTCAAATTGGGAAAAAATTAGTTTTATCGTAAACAAGTTTTCAAAATGATATCAAACATCATATTGCCTTATTTCACACATCTTATTTTCTTTTTCATTTATTCTATCTTAATCATCATTCCCATAACTCTTAATTCTTAGATACATCATTCACACTGAATATTTTTTTTTATTCAAATACTTTCTCCTTAATTCCTAATTTATATTTTGGGATCTGAATTGGGAAAAAATTTGCAATTTTGGGGAGGGAAAAGGACCGAAATTTGGACCCAAAATGGCCCTTAAAAATTCACTGTGAAGACTAAATAGTAAAGAAAAAAAAAACTATCTTGTAAACATTACTTCTTTATGTAAAACGTCATCAAAATCGTAACAAAAGCTTTCGACTGTGACTTCATAATAACATCTTGTAACATATTTTTGCGAGACTGCGCTAATTATCATCTAAAGGGAGACAACACAGTTGTCACACCGCACATAAGGGAGACATCACAAATTATTTCCCTTCACGTTACCAGCCCTTGAGACCCAATGAAATTGAACGTATTATTCTGAAAGACAATAATGTGTATTACTGACCTTACTTACTTTGCATCTTATAAAACAAGTTAAAATTATGTACACACACATATGTATAGCACAGATAATTATATGGATACCCACTCCCACCCTAGCCCAGGAATGAACTCACAACCTGCGGAACCTGAAATCTCCCAGCAGCGTGTGACCAGCACGCTAGACCGCTCGACTATCTAGGCAAGAGAGAAAAACTTCCTATCGATGACAATTCTATATCATAATTAAGAAAAATGATATCACCTTTTTTTTCTTTATCATTTATATACAGGAAATAAGAGCAGTTACTAAGAAATGCAACTTATTGGATCTCTTCAGTATTCGAAGATAAACAATTCCTTCCACATGTCATCATTATCAGTCTCACTGAAACGTAACTTTACAGCGACTGTTTCTATTTGTGAATTTGCATACCTACAGTAAACAGTAACAGCTGCATTGTCACCTTATTGCACATTAATTCCTTGAACCAACTGCCAGTGAATTTAAATTTCTACACATGAATTACGTAGGACTGCTCTGAGATTCAGCTAAGATAAACTTATAGGCGTTCATCCAAATATCCAACCAAACCGAATTTCAGCCAAAATTACACATCCCCCACCTGCAGGGGAAGGGTGCTCTCAACATCTAAAAATTTTCAATATCTGATTATCAAAGCATACGTCTACACATTTGATTGATTGTAATATGTTGTTTAATGTCCCGCTTGAGAATTGTTCACTCATACAGATCGAGACACCACCATAACCGGAGAAGAGAGGGATCTTTCTTGTGCCACACCTGCTGTCACACAGGGTCTCGGTTATATGGTCTCATCTGGAGGACTGTCCCATTTAGTCGCCTTTCACAACAAGCAAGGGGTACTGAGGACCTATTCCAACCCGAATCACTATGGGGAAATGAAGTTAAAATATCACAAATGCCCCTGATCTCTATAAAGACACGAACAAGCATTGGCAGATTATTTCCCCGACATTCTCTAATGAGACTTACACCCTTTCTATCCTTTACAAAGTAACAGCCACTCGTTCCTTTAGCACTGAGCTCTGGCCGGACCCCTGTAGCCACGGCCATCTCTGACTCCCACACAATGCCCTGATACTCCATGTCCCGGGGGAAGTGGTTTCCGTACTGGGTCTCATACTGCGAGCTGTCCGTGGGGCACACCACCCCATGAGGGGGCGGGGACTCCTCTTTTTCCACAATCTGAATTTCATCACTGTCGGTCATTTTTCTCCAACATATAGGCCTATAGATGAATCAATCGGTGGACCGTGGTTAACGAACGGTTTAATGTTGTGTTTGTCTCTGTGTAGAATCTATCAACAGGAATGATTTAGAACAATATTTGTTGTTGATATAATTAGTTTCCCCTGGCCGCTCACACCTAATCACAATACACAGTTCCGGTGGATGATAATAACGCAGGATGTACAAGATTCGGCGGGAGCAGAATTTTTCTACTTTCGCTTTCAGTTAATACGTGGATAAATGTTTGTCTTCTCAAATTGAGCATCTTTAGGTCACACCGGTCATCTGTCAAAAAGTCGTGTGACACAGGCAGCACGGTTTAAAATGGTGACACGAAAATGAAAAATATTTCTGAGTCTGTTCACTTTTCTATCCTGAATCTGATGTTTCCGGTACATGCCTGACGCAGCTCAGCACTTCCGTGAAAATGTGTTATCTGTGTGCAGATGATCCAGATTTGCCACTTGGTTTCCTTTTTGCATCGATGTCACCACGATCACACGTTATTGACGTGGCCTCGGAATTCAAGAGAGATTACTCTAATAAGCCATCTTTCTGTGGGGGTCGTCTCAAACTTCGATTTTCCAACTGGGGGGGTAGGCATTACAATAGACCCCTTCACGGTAACTGCGGAGC
>CAJDSM010036061.1:68-14875 GCA_903981925.1 Ostrea lurida | reverse complement strand
TTTCGAATAGTTTTTATCCATTCAGACAAAGTGTCAAGCTCCTCTCCCTCAGATTTTGTCCAACGCCTTGCGTATTCTTCCACAGAATTCATGATAGTCATGAAATTATGTCGCCATTTAAATGAGCGAGGTTCTCGGAAGTTAGTCCAAGGTTATAATTATTTATTCTGTTGATTGCGTCTTCATTCTTGGCATTAAATACCTGACAGTTGCTTCTTCAACAAAAATGGGAAAAGGAAATGTTCATATCTTGTGATCAGTTTTTCTAAAAATTACTTTGTTCAACTACACTCTGATTCTACACACAAATGTTCTTAAGTTGATATTAAAGCAATACTGAAGTTCCTCATTGACAATATCGGTGATCATGTTTCCAAGTATATGTGTGTGTAATCAGAGAGGAGTTTGACAACGCACCATAAACTTTAAGATCGACACAAGTTATAAGATAGGCCCAAATTATGACGACGATCTAGTATAGATATTTAAAACTGGTAAAGTTTCTAACTGAAGAATTATTTCAACTAGGAAATACCTTGAGACTAGTAGAAACACTATAGTTGTGCTATGTATTTCCTTCTAGGATGGTATAGTTTTCTTGCCATAAAGGTAGTAGAATACCCAATTTAGCTTAGTGGAGTTTCCAGGACATCAAGCAAGAGTACTAGGAGTACATGGTGTACTTACTAGGAAGACTTGTTGATGTACTAAGAAGGCAAATCGAAATTACAAAGTATCATAGTAATATTGCTAAGTAGCCTAGTAATCCCATGGACAGTAAGTTTACTAGTTTGCCTAGTAGAGATTATAAGGTTTGTTTTGGGGTTGAGTTTTTTTCAATATACTAAGTTCTGACAAATTTGATGAAATCATGTCGATCTTGCTACATCTTCGCCCAGCTACATTCACCACTAAATCGCTTTTTAATTTATTTAAAAGTTCTTGAATAAAATATTGTAGTTTAGCAAATTAAAATCCCAATAAATGAATTTAAAAATCCACCACTTCAAACTTTTTAATTTATTCTTACTAATTCTGCTCTTTCTTTACTCTAATTATACTTACGAGATTGATCACTGTTTGTTATATCTGCCTTTATATCAACGATTTTTTAGAAATCGTGATATTAGATTTGGCAGTTTAATATAACCATTTCTGAAATTCGTATTTTCAAATTAAACTCGTTAAAATGAATTTTTTAAAAAAATATTATAAAATTAACAAATTATTTAAAACATTTAACTTCGTCATAACGAATTGCAATCTTTGAAATAACAAATTGCAATTTGTAATAACGAATTTTGAAATTCCTTATTTTGAATTTTAAAATATTTCTAATATGTCCTAAATGGGCTTCCGTAGCTATCAAAATCATATAATTCATGATCTCAATTCGTTATTTCAAACTTTGAAAATCGTTTAGCTGATTAGTTATGTGGCACTTTTTCTTTACTACGAGGTTATAATTACTTATTCTGTTGACTGTGTCTTGATTCTTGGCATTAAATACCTGACAGTTGCTTCTTCAACAAAAATGGGAAAAGGAAATGTTCATATCATTCAAAAACTTATTTTTGGAATGTGTAATCAACATTTTCTTAACTTCATTATACATGTAACAAAAATCTACTTTAACCAAGTCAATAGTTTGAAATAACAAAATAAATTTGTAATAACGAATTTGTAAATATTTTTGACAGGTCTTAAGGGCATACGCAATGTACATTTCACATTTTTTTCTCTATCTCCAAAACTGAAGATTTCCAATGATAAGAGTTACAGAAAACACAAACATCATTCAATCTCCTCAAAATTATTTGTTGATGTTGGAAATATAACCATACAACAACTAACTGTGTTTTTGTAGTATATATAAGTACAGTTGCATTGCATTTGCTTTCTCCAAAGAGAGGTAACTTAAAATTCAAGTATGAATAATTGTGCAAATTACATTCTTCATCAACCATTATCTTTTCCAAAACACAGGATATATAGTTTGTAAAATGTATACAGATAACGAACGTTGCGTATGACCTTATAGGGACTTCCGTACTAACATTTATAAAACGAAAGTACGGGAATTTTTATTTTATTTACAGATAGGCGTGTAAACGGATGTAAACAGATTTTAACCTTTTAATTTTTACTATTCATTAACAGTCTTAGATCAACACACAAGCAACAGCAGCTGATTTTTTTTTTCTATCTATGGATAAACCACTATAGATGGCTACGGAAACAGAACCCTGGACCGTTGTGTGTGCTATTGACTTTGGAACTACGTACAGTGGCTATGCTTACTCTATGCGCACCGACTATGAGAGGAATCCTCTGTATATCGAGGCGAACCCAGCCTGGTTCAACGACGGTCAAGGCACGATGAAAACTCCCACATGTATTCTATTCGACAAGTCCCAAAACTTTCACTCGTTTGGATATGACGCCGAGAGGAAGTATGCATTTCTAGCAGAAAAAGCCCAAGAGAAACGGGATGAGGACGACGATGATGACGATGAAGATGATGATAGCGAGGAGGAGAACACGGAGAGCAAAACAGAGGATGATTTTAAAGATTGGCTTTACTTCAGGAGATTTAAGATGAAGCTTTTCCAAGATTCGTCAAGGGTATAATGTGTCATTTATCATATCTTGATTAATTTAACATTTTTTGGCACTACCTGTCTGTAGTAAACTATAAATATCTACAAAGAACCTTTTTTGCGTAACTTCATTGAATCTGTTGTACAAAAAAAATAATTATGAAGTTCGGGTATTTATATCGTGAAGTATTTTGGCAAGTTTCATAATTCAGCATATCGAATTGTATTTACTGTTCACGTCTGGAAACATGCAGTGCGCATTGATAAAATCTCAAACACTTTGTGGGGTATTTAAAAGTTTAATTATGTCCAGGACTCCGTTCAGCATTAGTTATTCATTTGTCCTAGATTTCGACTTCATGTTCATTCTAAAATATATAAATAGAAAATTCTTTAAAATACAGATATACTGTGTTATTTCAGAAAGGAAGGAAGTTAAAACGATTACAGCTGAGTGCAGAAAATGGAGAGAAACTTCCAGCATTAAAAGTATTTTCAGAAGCAATAAGATATCTCAAAAGACACTTTGAAAGTTTACTGGAGAAAACAACTTTGCGACAAGATGGCAATCAAAGCAACACTCCAGCCATATCAGCAGACGACATCGAACAAGCAAATGACGGTAATGAATGTGCCCAGAAATCTAACGACTCGCGTGATATACCGGAAGCAAGAAAGAATTCTGATTCGAACGTTTTATCTTGGTCAGACGATATTTTGTGGGTTCTTACTGTCCCTGCTATTTGGTCTGACGAAGCCAAACAGTTCATGAGAGAAGCTGCTATTCAGGTATCGGTAATGAAATACCGTAATAAGCCATTGCCACTAAAGTTTTGAATTAGCAGATGTTTAAACGATTAACTATATTATTTCATTTTAGGCCGGTATAGAGGATGATAAACTGGTTTTAGCCTTGGAGCCGGAGTCCGCTGCTCTGCTGTGTAAACAGCTAGCCTTGGTCAAAGGAGTCGACGACATCAACATTAAGATGTTTGACACCGGAAGCAAGTTCATGGTCGTAGACTGTGGAGGTAGGGTTTTTAGCCGGGTACCATAGCGTAAGCTATGGCCCAGCTATAGGCATGACCTGCTCTGCAAGTAGTAATCCGGAAGCGGCCCCAAAAACCGCCAAAATAACCTTACACTCTTCATAATTAATCCATCGTAGTTTGTTTTTGAATGCTAAATCCATGATAACTCTTTATAATTTCAAACCAAGTTTGAAATTTGTACTGTCTCTCTAGTGAGCTAGCGAGGCTTTTCTGGTGATGATGTATAGTTTCTATCTTGATCACGCAAGTTAAACAACGAAAAGCGTGGTTAGCACCTGGATTGGTGAGACTGACCGCTACATGTTACACTTGAGAATTTTTCACTCATATGGACGCCTCACCATTGCCTGTGAAAGGCTGCAAAATTAGGTATATGCCCTTTTCAAGAACAGGAAGATATCTTTATCGAGCAGCACTTACTGTGAAAATAATCAATCAATCAAGTTATATGCTTCTATCTATCAAAGTTTCCAGGGATATATGATTCACATCAATAGAAAAATAAAACAAAAAGTACATTCAAACCCCTGGGGAAAAAACACACATAGCTTAATAGTTTATAATCTTTGATGATTCATTAAAAACTTGTATCAAAGGCATTATCAGTTGACTTTAATACGGAAAAGCACAGAAAGGTTTCCTTGACTTGGGGGGAAAAGTTTTTTTTTTTTGTTTGGGGGGGTTTTTTTTTGGGGGGGGGGGGGCAATAATATGTACAGTACCCGACTATCAGTACAAGAAGTACTTTGATTATCTTCGGTGATCCTAAGATACAAAGTAACAAATTTCATTCTACCTTGATAAGATAGATGCTTAGATAAAACGGTTTGAAGGCAAACTTTTCAAACGTACTATATCATGGCATATTATGGAATCCTTTAGATTCGTCAAGGTTATGTTTTCTGATTTGTTGTGATTGTAACTTTTGGGTGGATTTTGATTTCGTGCATTGTATATAATGTTTTCAAATTGGAATATCATATTAATTGTGCATTTCGTTGTGATTTGAAATCAAGGAAAACAGAGCCCCTACAAAGTCTTATCATTCCGCAGTATCTATCAATATTAGTAATTTTAAAAGTATTTTGTATGGGTCACATGTTAGTAGGCAATACAATAGCTGTAATGGAATTTTACACTACTAGTATGTCACGTGTTTGTAAGCGATAGTCAATGGCGGATCCAGGCTTTGTCGAAAGGGGGCCTGGTCATGATAGGGGCAAATAGGCTAGAAGTGTTCAATGAAACCCAAGTGATAGCCCAGAAGGCGAACCTCCCGGGTTAATGGCTTTTAAAGATATCTTTAGGGGGTTATTTAAGAAATAAAGCACGCGTTTTAGTGATTGTTGCAGAATAACCTCCGAAGTGGAGAAATGTGTTTTGTAGGAGTTAGCCGAGGCTTTTATATTTCAAACAACATTTCGACGCCGAGGAGGTTATTCTGCAACAGCCACGAAAACAAGCACTTTATGTATATTCTACCACGGCTGGAAAATCAAGATGATTGTTTTCCTCTATCAAGAAACGAAAAAGGTCAAATCATGACGTCAGTCTAGCTGTTCCGCGTTTCACCCTTGTAAACCATCTTTCGAGTTTGCCTCGTGGGAAGATGTCATGGCGATCGCACAGTAGAACTCGTTTCGGTTTCTAGTACTAGGGAGGCTTTTTGAACAGCCACGCTTCGTCTGTAAAATGATATTTAACATACTAATATGGAATACACAAACTATATACAGCTGATCTAAAATGTGAAATATACATGTAATTGACATGGTTTCGAATTTCAAATCCACGGTTTCTTCATATTGTGTCAAAAGTAGAGATTGTGTATCACTTCTCATAATCCATTGTGATGTAGCGTAGTATAACGTAAAATAATGACCGCGGCATCTCTTTGATCTTTTCAATAACCGTGGTAGAATTAGCTATACTTCTATGTACATAATTTTGATAATGAAAATTGGGAGGGGTTGACCCCTATCTGGGCCCCCTTTTTAAATCCGCTTATGGTAGTACAGTAGATGTACCAGCATGTTGTATGGTGTCACGTGTTTTGTAGGTGGGACAGTAGATGTAACAGCATACGAAGTGAAAGACAACGACTCTTTGATGGAAATACACTGCGCCTCAGGGAATTCCGTAGGGGGAACCAATGTAGATGAGCTATTCTTTGATCTAATAAAAGATATTTTTGGGGCAAAAGCATTCAAACGTTTCAAGGCTAATTCACCGTCTGATAGTTTGGAGCTGATTAGAAGTTTTGAGGCAAAGAAACGCGGCGTAGGACAAGAAAATCCCAATGACGAAAAGGCTGGATCAATTACTTTTTCAAACCTTTCGGATCTTTTCAAAGAATGCATCAAGGCTAACAAAAACAATGACAAAGCAGTTACCGCACAAATACAAAAGATGGACTTAAAGAAGAAAATAAAAACATTTAGTCGTGCAAAGATACGCTTTGACGAAGAGTATTTGATTGAGGCTGTCTTCAACGGGCCTATTTCGGACGTGGTAAATCACCTACAAGAACTCTATCAAAATGAGAAGGTGGCTGAAATCAATGTCATCTTGCTTGTGGGCGGTTTCTCCGAATGTCCGTTATTGCTGAAAGCTATCAAAGCTCAATTTCCTGACAAAAAAGTAATAAATCCGCGGGAAGGAAGTGTAGCTGTGATGAAAGGGGCTGTTCTGTTTGGGCACAGTCCGGAAAATATGATCCGGAAATCCATACAACTAGGACAGGAAATTTCATTGACAGAGACCCAGGGCATTATCCGGAAAAGCAAAGCATATTATGGTGTCGCTACAGACGTTCCATTCAATGAAGAAGAACATCCGCAGAGTCATAGATTTGTCGGCGAGAGTGGAGAAGAGATGTGCACGGACGTGTTTGATTGCTTGATAGAAAAAAATCAAGAACTGAAGATAGGTACCATCATAGAAAAAAAATTTTGTTCATCAACCTCATATGAGGCGAACGTTGAAATTTACCGATCCGATACAAAGGCTCAATACTGTTCTGATGAGGACTGCAAAAGAATTGGACAAATTTCAGCGGTTTTTTCAGAAGGTGGTCATAGTTCTGAAAAAAGATTATTCAAAATCCAGCTACATTTTGGATTTACGGAAAAAATAGCCACGGCCCTCGATCTCACAACACAACGATCTTGGAAAGTGAAACTTGACTGTCTTCTTTGATATTATATTGTTCGAATTAATCAAGGTGGAATTATATATCCTCATAATGGCCGACTTTCCTTTTGAATCATCGGTGAAAATATTAAGTATCAGCAATACCTGTACGAGGGTTGTCCGTAAAGTTCGACAAGCCTTAATTTATATAAAAGTAACGTTATAGATATTTATCATTAGCATATTTATAATACAAAAAGGCGAAGTTAACATTGTGTCAAACGTAATCATAATCCAAAAAAACATATACAAAATCGAGTGTAGGGCAACACGGACCTCCGACAAAGCGAAGGTAGATCAGGTGCCATGGAGGAGTAAGCATCCTCTGCTGACCGGTCACACCCGCCGTGAGCCCTTAGTCGAAATAAAGTAAACGGGATTACCCGTAGTCAAATCTAGTAGGAAAATGACAGTCTAACAAAGGTATGAAACAAATCAGTCAACATATGACTTAGTGATAATTTGTAATCGCAAACAAGTCATTATAGCGACCGTAGAATTTGCGAAATGATGACTTTAAACGAGATTCGTTATAACCCGGCAGCATCAACTTTTTTGTTAGTATGTTGGCCTCGCTTTAAAAAGTCCGCATACGCATAGCATGCTCTTGCGTATCGAATCAACTGGGAGATATACACACCATAAGCAGGTGATAGTGGTATATACTACATAGAAAAAGGAAAGTTGACGATTGCAAAGTCAAAGTCATCACGCTTATATATAATGTAGTTGTCAGTCTGCCATTAGAGTCAATGTTTAAGTAAAATATCCAAATATGAAGCAGATCCTTAACTATATGTGAATTATAAAATGTAAAATTTTGTCCGATTTTATAGTATAATTAAAAGTATGACTTCGTTATTAGACGTGGGGTGGTGACCCGGAGCACGGCAAAATTTTTAATGAAAAAAGTTGTTTATCGTTTCAAACAGTTCATTGTGTTTTGTAAAATTCCGCGAAGATTGAGATGATTTTTACATCATGGTGTTCCCAAGAGTTTCAATGTCAAAGCTGCAAAATTTGAACGTTCAAAGTATCGAAATAGCAGAGAAAATCAAGGTTTGGATCTATTTAGACAGTTTCGTCATTGTTCGAAAAAATGACGTTTTCGGAAAAAGGTGGAGCAGAGAGCAGCAATAAAATTTTGTGTCGATATCGGAAAAACACCAAATAGACCCATGAATTCCGTAAACATTCGGGAAAACATTGTAATGTGGGCCGTTCATTAGTGTTTAAGCGATATAAAATATTTTTGGACGGAAGGGACAGTTTTCGGGATGACATGCGTGAAGGAAAGACCATCTTTCCGAGATTGCAGTGCTGTGAAAAATGAACTTCGTGACGTGATTGACAGTGAACGGGACTAACAGTTCGTGAAATTGCTGAGAAATGTGGAATATCAAAGATTTTGGTCCACGAAATTTTATCCCATGATCTATATATGAATTACGCATGAAACCAGAACAGTTTGTACCATTTTCATCACTGGTTAAAGCTAGATAAGAAATGTGCGTGTTTGAGCTTAAGGGCGACTGCTGTGAGAAAAGTTAATTGTCTTTAGCGTTTGACGTTGCATAACGTAAAGTATTTTCATTGTATTGCTCCGGGTATGAGTTTGTGTCTTTTTTGTGTTTGATAGAATTATAACTAAATGTGCTTTTGTTTGTAATGAAATTTTGCATATTAATAAGATAAAACATGAATTTAAAGAAAATGTTAGTTCATATACTTTATCAATGTTTGTCAGTTTTTATCAAGGTTGTCCACGGAACTTTACGGACAACCCTCGTACATTCCTTTTAATTCCAATTGCCCAACTGGGAAACTGAATAGGCTTATGTGTCAACTGCTGATCGAGTTATCAGGGATTTTGTTTTTAATTTCTCTACTGAAGGTAAATTTTAAAATATTGATGATATCTTATGTAATACAGTTTCACGGTATATTGAATACGACGTGCGCACATGTATGTATGTATGTACATATGTACATGTATGTATGTATGCGTGTATGTATGTATGTATATACATGTATGTATGTATGTATGTATGTATGTCTTAGAATTAAAATTGAAATTATTGCAGCCTTTAATTAGCATCATCGGAATCAGATCATACTAGGGCAAACTCTCAGAATTGTCGCCATGCCATAATATTTGGCGATATATTTTTTAATTGTTTAGGTGTTAAACTGGCTCATTATGTGTAAAAATGTGTAATTGGATAAAGTATTTGTATATTTTAATAAAAATGACATTTAATTAGGACATTTGTGACGTTTTTATTGTGATACATGCAACCATAAAAGACTATTTTATGGTCCATTTGGACTATATACTCGCAGCCCAATAGATAATTTTAATACTGTTTCACAAATCTAACAACTGCAAGTAATTCTTTCCTCGTTGTGCAGTATCGCTGATGTTCTGCAGAAAGTCCAAAGCCGCCATATGCAATCACCTGCTCCTCGTCATTGAACTTGAATAAGCTCTGCTCCAATAGCATAGATGGAAGCGTCTGCGTCAAGTATGAGGTGATCTTTGTTATTTGGCAAAGCCCAAACTGGTGCTGCGGTAAGTGCATTTATCAAGGTCCCAAAGGCATGTTGCTGTTCATCTTTCCATACAAAAGGTTTCTTCCCTGTGACAATGTAGTTAGTGTGCAATCTTAAGAGTAATTTTTGATAAAGAAACGATGATAGTTGGTGATGCCTGAGATTTGTTCGACCTCTTTCGTAGTCTGTGGCAATTCCCATTCCAGTACAGCTTTGACATACTCATTTCCTACCATCATGCCATCTATCAACAGTTCTGCCCACAAATTCCACTTTTCGCTGAAACAGCAAACACTTCCTAGGCTTAACCTTTAGTACAAATGTCCTAAAACGGATAAATATAAAATGGCGAAGTAACAAAGTATGAAACGTAATCATAGTCCAAAAAACACATACAAAATCGAGTGTAGGGCAACACGGACCTTCGACGAAAGCGAAGGCAGAATCAGGTGCCATGGAGGAGTAAGCATCCTCTGCTGACCGGTCACACCCGCCGTGAGCCTGTAGTCGAAACAAAGTAAACGGGGTTACCCGTCGTCAAATCTAGTGTGAAAATGACAGTCTAACAAATGGTATGAAATAAGTTTTGCAGGTTCCTTCAATGATCATCGAAAGATCTACCCAAATCCATATTGTCATCTAACAAGGTTAATTCTATATTCCACTTCAAACCCAGAAGCACAAGATTCATTGCACGAGCAAATGTCGAAGAGGCTTTACATAGGCTAAAATTCATCCTGGTGAAATGAAACAATCCATATTTGGTGATCCTCCGGGGGTTGTGATGATCTTTGGTCTGTATGAGCTGCTTGAGTAGCAGACAATTCCAGAGTCATGAAATCTACACCAGTTGAGCCTTTTTGAGGTGGAAATATACATATATGTTTAAAATGTCCTGGTCGAGCACAAGTGTAGCAATATTTAACACTTTATAATTTATGTTTTTGGTCCTATGTGATAGCAACGACTCAAACTGACCACTCATTTTCTGGACAGTACATTGTAAAGATTGACCTGATCCTTAAGTGGATTTTTATCTTCCAAAAGGGATGGTTTAACTAAATTCACTTCAGAAGCTGAATCGCTGCTCCGAACTTCTGCACCACCATATATTGCCTTTGTGGTATGTTGATACCATTTGGCCTTCATCTTTATCAATACATCCTTGACATAATATCATCACTATCATATGCGTTTCTGGTAAGCCTCTAAACGCTTCGAATCCAAGATGATCAGCCCAATCTTCCAGTTTTGACGTCTCAATGTTAATATCATACGGTACCAATTTTGATGCATCAGATGTGCAATTCTACAAATTGTGTCTCTTCAGTGATGCTCATACCGAAATGTTAGAAATTTGAGACATGTAAAATAAAAAAAATATTATAAAGCTGAAAAATCGAATGCCAAATACGAGCCAATATGAGTGAAATATTCTCAACGGGACGAAAACTAAACAAATAATCAATCAATCCAGGTTTTTCTCCCATAAACTGTGACGCACTTAAGAACTGCTTGTGAAGAGTTTCCAACAATTCCTGGAAATTGAATCGCTTTTCTGGTTTTCTAATTCCGTGAAATGTCAAAAAACACATCCCGAGACACAGGTGATGCAAACAAGTTCCCTGCTTTGCCTTCTAAACAACAACACAATCGTTCAAGTTCGTCAGAATCACTCCAAGCACACTGAGCAGCAAATACGTATTAACTTCGTGATGAAAGTAGTCCAGTTGGATGTCCAGCGAAACGTTGGGTCTTTGGTACGTCTTTGAATGAAGGTCGTCGAACATTGGAATATCCCTTATTGAAATCGTAAAGAAATAAACGATATGGCGATGGTAAACGAAATCTCCTGCGAACTGTTGTAGAAGCATGATATGGCGATGGTGAACGAAATCTCGTATGTACTGTAGGAGAGCGATATGGCGATGGTAGACGTTGATTGCACATGAAGTTGGCAAGCAATATCTGTAATGGTCATCTTCACGATTTAACGAACGAGATGTCCTAAATTTACTATCCCCTATATGAAATGACGAATAATTTGTCTCACTGGGAATTGACTTCCGGTTAATGAAGTTCTCTTATGGAGAAACAAGTGACGATTTAGGTCCAGACACTGAATCACAATCTTCTGACACATCCTGAGGCACTGCTGGGGTGGATGACAGATTGAGTGGTCTAATACCAATACGGTTTTCAACATCATTTATGAGCTGTAAAAGAGCTGGGTAGGTTTGAGGCCTCTGCACGCACACACGTTCTGATTTCACATTTCTATTCACAACAGAGTCCGATTTTACATGTCTATTAACAATAGAGTCTGCCACTTCTTTATGTACACTAGATGTGGCAATTTTGTGTTGATCACTGACCAGACTAGTATGGCTAGGGGCACTAAGTGGGGGCCGTTTTTGTGAATTATCAAAAAGTCCTTAAGTACATTTTGTATCCTATTCGAAATCACACACATTCGTAGACTCAGTGAGTACAGGGGGAAATCTATCTGTTCTATTCCAAAAAAAAAAATCTTTAGATCTTATCTAGAATATGCTCATAAAAGTATGCCTAATTGCCTAGTCGCCTGGAGGTTATAAAACTTTTTCCTGTACCCACACTCAAACTCGTATTTTGTGCCGATTCATTTATCTATGCCCAGCCACGTTTGTTTTGAGTACAATTTAGATCAACCTCCAAAGTAAACTAAAAACATCTTGACAATGTACTCCATTTGCGTTTAAGAATGATTATATCAAAGTTTCATAAAGAGTTAAGTCACTGAGTTTGAGCTTGAGTATGAAAATGTGTTCAAAAAGGTTTTATAACCTCCAGGCCAGATATTTACTAACCAACCCCTGGTGAAGTATGAAGCTCTTCGTAATCACAGGTATTTATTTTAGTTTAGGTTGGGTCATAATTGAACACAGTACTTGTGAGGGTAGGGTCTATTTACCAAACTACTTAACAACTAACTTAACCTCTAACTGGAAAAGAAGTCAAAAGGCATTGATACTAAAATCAAAACAAACAAAATGGCTGTCAATTTGGCGCCAAAATTCTACGCCTTACCAACAGAACTAGATAAAACTCTCTCTACCTTATCAGTCCATTACCTCCAGACAGTAACCAATACTAGCACCTCGGCAAGCTTTGAAGCAGCTTGCAACGCCAGTATTGTGGTGTCCGATTTTATAGACGTCTACCTCGTGCGCGGGTATCTTTCTACTGCTACTAGCACGCATGTCTGGTCGTCACTTGCTGCTTACATACTTCCGGGGTAGGTGGACCTAAAGACCATACTTATGCTTGACAAGCCCTTTCTTTTTGGTACCATGATGTTTATTAGATAACAAGGTTTTTTTTACCGCATGTCCTTGATCTTTGGATTTGACCCACTATTGTAAAACACTAACTTTGGTCATGATCTTTGAACGGTTGGTGATATGGCTTTCATATTTTGCATGTTTATTCCTTGTGACAAGACATTTCTTTGGGTGCCAGAACTGTGTTACGGGGGCATCAGTGTATGACAAGTACATTCTTTACAAACTATTTCAAATGATTCAAGAATGAAATAAATTTTGAAACTGCATACAAGTGTTATGGGGAACTCTTAGAAATGACACGAATGATAACAAACAAGTGATCAAAATCGAAGTTGGGTAGACGCGGACACCTGGACACACCAAAAATGAGATCAGGTGCCTCTAGGAGGAGTAAGTATCCCCTGTCGACCGGCCACTCCCGCCGTGAGCCCATTGTATTGATCAGGTAAACGGAGTAATCCGTAGTCAAAAATCATTGCAAACGGTTCAACAATTGTTATGAAACACATCAGACAGCATTTCACCCATTGGCAGACCATGCTGGCAAACCAGATTGTTATAACGACCATAGAGTTTGCGAGATGCTACCTTTAAACGTGACTGTTGACATCCCTGCAACAATAACCTGTTTGTAAGTAGCCTGTCTCGATTCATAAACTGATCATACGCAAAACAATCCCTTGCATATTGATTAAGTTGAGAGACATGCACACCATATGTAGGTGATGATGGAATATTGCTACATAAAGCTACATACTTGAAGATGAAGCTGAAATCGTCCCGTTTGTAATCAAGATTAGTGTTTAGTTTGCCGTTAATCCATGTTAAATAAAATATCGAAGTGCGAAGCAGACATGTACGAAAGCCCAGAAGGCTCATTCGACATTCTAAATTCAAAATCCAAAATTCGAAATTCAATATTCGAAATCCAAGATTCAAGATTCAATAATCCAAATCAGCCAATCAAAATCAAGAATCATACTTCAAATTTCCATTGTAGTTAATAGACCCAAGCGCTTTGTGAATTTGCGGGTGAAAATACTATAGTTTGTAGGGGGAAATGATATATACTGGAAAGTGTCAGTTGTAGAAAAAAAGTGGAAAAGGCAGTTTCTTGGTTCACGTGCATATGGTACATCAGTATTTGAGAGAAAAGCGATTCCGTTGTATTTTATGGAATTACTTTCCCCTTAAGAAATTTCTGATTCTGTAAAATAAATACATTTTTTCTTTGGGGTGAGATATTTCTGTATTATTGTCATGCAAGAATTTATATATTTTACACATTTATATAAAAATCTAGGATAAACATTGAAAAGCATAGGACACACGTAAGTATTTATAATGACTATAAATAAGTTAACAACTTTTTTTATTTTTTATATGAAAAGTTTTATTCATTCGGTCAGTATAGTTACAATCACGTCGTCTATTGTTCATTGCAAAATTAAAAATATAGGTTACTTGGAAGACGCGGAGGTAAAACTGCAAACACAATTTTATGTCAGTATTAGGTCCGGGTACGACACCGTTTATCCAAAAACAGCACTTAGGCACGCCAACCTTATGTTTACAGTAAGTTAGTTAGATATAATTCCTTTAAAACCACAGATTATCTATTGATAGAATATTACAAATTCTCTGTGGGCTGGCCAGTGGCAGTGAATAATGCCAAGCCGAGGTTTTAGTCCCAATGGTACCAAATGTACATACCCCCCCCCCCCCCCCCCCCCCCCCCACCCCCCCCCTCCCCCCCCCCCCCCCCCCCCCGTACCTAGTTCCATGTGACTAAAAAACTGGTCCAGTCCCTTGTATATATTTAGTTAAAGTCCTTTCACTCTTGAAAGTCTGGCATCACCAGTCCATGCATGGAGTCAATATAAACATTTTGGTGATTGTCACATAAATTAATATAGTGGCTAAATGCAAGTGTCTCAGGTTACGTCATAAGAGGGATATTGCTAAATGCGGAACGAAACGGAAAATGATTTAAGCTTATATGGACAAGGAACTTAGAAATTACAAAGGGAATGGAGAGTCATTTCTCAGAATTCTGCCGTTTTCATATACTCCATGCTATCTCC
>CAJDSM010036059.1:0-11093 GCA_903981925.1 Ostrea lurida | reverse complement strand
TATCTATCATTCAACTTCTCTTCTGTGAACAAGTTTAAGCTTATAGCTAGATGTAAACACTTCTCTTTGAGACAATCTCAAGTTATTACTAAGTATAAACCTTCTCTTGTGAACAATCTCAAGTATACTAAGTATATATTTGTTGTTTATCGTCCCGTCGAGTATTTCACTCATATTGAGACGTCACCATTGCCGGTGAAGGGCTGCAAATTTAGACCTTATAACTTTTAGCGATGAGAGTTCTTTTGCGTGCCACACTTGCTACGACACGGGACCTCCGTTTTTAAGGTCATATTCGAAAGACCCGTGAGGCGAGAGCTCTACCACTGAGCCACGAGAAGGTTTATACTTAGATTTTGAATTGAACAGTAGTGCCAAAAAGATTGGCCACAAGTTCAAAAACTTAGATTGCCCTCTCCCATTACAACAGTTTATAAAATTGCTATACATTTTGAGTATTTCACATCATATATAAATTAATGCAATACATTAATACCAATTGTGCTTTCCGAGTGTACAAGTAGCATATAGAATACATTATTACTTGTTTTTGTGTTTTTGTTTAGAAAAACGACCACATTCACCAAAAAGATTGAATAACTTTGAAAAGTTGTACATTTTGAACATCAGAAATCATTTCGCAAATTATGCGGTCGTTTTTAAATGACATTGTTTGCGATTTCACAAATTATCACCAAGCTGATTTGTTTCATACACGTTATGGCGATTAAGACTCATTTCAACGCTACTAGATACGACGGGTAACCCCGTTACTTGTTTCGCTACGTGGTAGCGGTATCCCGGCCAGTGCCTAGTGACAGGTCAGCAGAGGATGCTTACCCCTCCAGTTGGCACCTATCCGCTCCTTTTGGGGAGCTCCGTGTGGCCTCTACACTCGATTTTGGATATTTTTTGGACTATGATAAACGTGTTAACACATTGTTTAATTCCCATTTATATTCATTCCCCCAAACAAAAATTGACATCAATAATAATACAATGTATTCATTTTAACAATGTCTAGCAGTAGTATATTTTTTACAGACAAAAAACAAATGGTAAGCATCTTACGGTAGTCCACACGAACAATTTGGATTGTCTACTAAGTTACAACGAAAAAAAAAAATACAATTGTGCATATCTTAACCTTGTATGGATTATATTAAAAAATATTTTCCCAAATGAAAAATATCTTGGTGGTCTGCTTCCCCTGCTTTTCAAACATTTTTAAAAGATTTAATGGAAGCTGCTTCCCTTGTGTGGATACTAAGATTATTCCAATTACTTCCAGCTTGGTATTGATTTCGAGTAGCATATCCAGAAATAGTGCTTCTAATATTTGGTGCAATATTCTATAGATAAAGAACTAAATTATTGTGTATCTTGTACATAGTTACAAGTTCTAACTTCTAAAGGTTCCCAGCCTGTTTCTAAATATAATGAATTTTTTTAAAGCAATAAGTGTATCGGGCTCCATGTAGTTGATCTTTTTCTAATTTTTCTATTTCCGTTTTTGTGTACCCATGCCACACTTGAACAGCATATTCAAGTTGTGGTCTACCCGTGGGGGTCCGGGTTAGAATAGGTCCTCAGCATCCCCTTGAGTGTCGTAAGAGGCGACGGAATGGGGTGGTCCTTCGGATGAGACCGGACAAACTGCGGTCCGGTGTCACAGCAGGTGTGGCACGGAAAAGAGGCATCCCTGCTTAAAGGCCCTGAGTGCCGAGCATAGGCCTAAATTTTGCAGCCCTTCACCGGCAATGGTGACGTCTCCATAGGAGTGAAATATTCTCGAGTGGGCCGTAAAACAGTAAATAATCAATCAATCAAGTTGTGGTCTGATAAATGAAATATACATTTGAAATAGGATTTCTCTTGATACAGTAAATTTTAATTTTTTGAGTAAACCTAGTTTTTTGTAAGACTTTTTTTCCTTTTACAATGCTTTCATTGTAATCAGACCACCCTAATTTTGACGAGAACAGTATCCCCAGGTGTTGTGATGTGTAACATACTCTGACAGTTATCAAAAAATAATTCAGGAAGTTGTTGCATATTTTTGAGATGTTAAAAATATAGCTTTAGTTTTGTGGGGGGTTTTCAATAACCATTTTTTTTTTACCATTCATCTAAAATTCTATGATCATTATTATTGATTATATATTGTTTTACGTTCCACTCGAGATCTAGAATAGTTCACTCATATGGAGACGTCACCATCACATGTACCGATGAAGGGCTTCAAAATTTATGCCTGTGCTCGGCACTCACGGCCTTTGAGCAGGGAGGGATCTTAATCGTGCCACACCCGGTGTGACGTGGGGCCTCGGGTTTTCCGGTCTCATCCAAAATACCGCCCCATTCTATCGCCTCTTACGACACATAAGGGGATGCTGGGGACCTATTCTAACCCGGACTCCCACGGGTAAGATCATAATTAAGTTCTTGCTCAATAAGACAGATATCGTTTGAACATTGTTGTAGCGAATTATCATCTGCTTATAATCTGTATACAGACACCATGTTGTCAGCTACGTCATTTACATACAACAAAAATAAAAGTCCAAGCTACTTACTATACTTAGCTATAACTTGAGATTGTTTCATAGTTCTCCCCGTGTGGATCCGGGTTAGAGTAAGTCCTCAGTACCCCTTGCTTGTCGTAAGAGTTGTTTTGGCATTGTTTGAAGCTTTTTGACTTTTTTATATTTTGTGTCAGTGTTACATGCACACATATGGCACAAATATAAAATAAGAAAACAAAAACATTTCCATATCTTTTATAAAAATCAAATACACATTCCAAGTCAATTAATAAGATCTTTTTATCAAATTCTGAAATGGTTATCAAGCTTGTGGAAACCTGAATGGGTGTATGCAACATTGACACTTCAAAATTATAGATAACCCATTCCTTAAAATTTGGTAAATGATATTACAAAAGTTAAACTGCAGATTTTTAGTAACGGTAATGTTTGGCACATCCCTGGCTCTTCCATAAAATGGACACATGTTGAAATAAAATGATCGAGATGTTGTGTCAATGTATTCAAATACAGGTTGCCATAATGTTTATTTTTTTGCGGGTGTAGAAAAATGATTTTTAAAAGTTGACCTGTGCCTCACACCAAATAAAATAAACCCTTGCAGCAATTTTATAAAATTGCGTAATAAATAAGCGTAGAATTCAATTGCGGCTCACTGCCTTTCTCGTGAATATGTATGAAGGGGAAATCCATACAACCTCTCTGCGCATGTGCGCAAGAAATTTACCCAAATGAGGTAAGCGTGCGAGCTTGTTTACAATTGAAAATACCTAGATTGGCCACTAAATGACTGGGCGATAGAATTACTTTAATACGATGTAACTCGGCTAAATGAGATGCACATCTAATTCTAAAATTGGTTATGTGGCATATAAATAAACTATCGCTCGGATGCTGTGTTGATTTAATGAGATGGCGTTGTCACGTGGTACAAAAAAGGGCGGCGTTATTCAAAATGGGCATTTACTTCCCGATTTACTTGACAGTATGTGGACTCCACAAATAAATAAAATAATTAGACCATGTTATTGATATCTTTGAAACGCGTTCGGATATGATTGTGTAATATTCGAAAAAGTAATACTTTCAGGTGACTTACAAAAATATGCAAGCATTTATTTTATTGTGATGTAGTAAAATGGCAGCTTGTAATCCTTTAAAATATGAAACAGAAATGGATATTACATGAATCATTGCACTTTATATAGCTTTGACAAACACTTTGTGTTAGATATTGTCACTTCTTCTTGTTTTCAATGTCACATTTTGTGTTGCATCAGTGAATTCTTGCCCATATAAATCACATATGCCTAAAATAACAAGTCACATATATAATGATTATTGATTACATAGATCATTAGATCAAATGGAAAATATTGCGACAAGGGAGATAACTCTATCTGAGTTCACAATGCTGAATTAATCCAACTATCCCTACCGGTCGCGGTGTCTCAGTGGTAGAGCTCTCGCCTCGTAATCGGGAGGTCGTGCGTTCGAGCCCCGTGCTCGGCACCCGACCGCGTCAAACCTAAGACGTGAAAATAGGTAGTGATTGCTCCTTTGCCAAGAGCTCGGCATTTAGAAGTGAGAACCTCGGGTCTCTCGAATATGGCCTTAAATACGGAGGTCCTGTGTCGCAGCATGTGTGACACGCAAAAGAACCCTCACTGCTAAAAGCCATGAATGCTAAGCATAGATCTAAATTTGGCAATGCAGCCCTTTACCGGCAATGGTGACGTCTCAATATGAGTGAAATAGATTCTCGACGGGACGAAAAAACAACAAACAACAAATAATCCCTATCTATTACTTTGTCAAAAACCATAAAATATACCTAAACAACATTACTAATATAAATAGGCGAAATTAACATCGTGTTAAAGCAATCGATACCTCCCAAAAACAAAAAACAATGAACCGAAAAAAAATATCCTATCGAGTATAAGGCAGCACGGATCCTCCGTAATAATGCGAAGGCAGGATTCAGGTGCTTATGGGAGGATGTAAGCATGCCTCTGTTGACCGGTTCAACCACCCGCCTGAGCCCCCCGTAATCGAAAAAAAGTACAACGATTATCCGTCGTCAATCTAGGTGGGAACATAGACCCACAGTCCCCTGCCAACATAAAGGGACCTTATGGAACCATCACAGACCCATGACCCCTGCCCACACTTCCCATCTTCCTCCCCATAATCCTATCTACCTCCCCGCATACGCATACATCCACACCCGTTATGTGGGGTCCTGTTTGCCCCCCACTCCGCTCCCCCCCCCCGCCCCCCCCCCGATGAATTGGTGATGCTATTATTTCTTCGAACAATATAATCTATATTGTATTTTCTTTTGTGTTTGAAGACAATGGGTACAGCTTGAAAGTTGCAGGCTATGTCCGTTGGTCGAAGTTCGACCTATGTGGGCCGGGTTCGGATTCTCACCGGAAGGGTACTGGTCATCTTGCTCTGAGCGCACGTGGGCCTGGACCCGGCAGTCAAAATCTCAAGACCACTCCAGCCAGGACCAGACGTGTTCCTCCATTATTCATGTGTATTTCCTGTATCCGTGGTATTTGGCTGATGACTCTGGGGTAAAACTATATTTGAATTATTCATATGGATGATGAACTTCACCTATAGCTGATTTATTCGTGCTAAGCCATTATAGTGATATTAGTCTGTGTGTATTAATTATAACTATTAGACCCATTATTTGCTCACACTGTTGTTGTTCTGATCACAGTAGCCAGCGAGACTTACAGTCCTTTGATGTATGAAAGGTATTGTTCATACTGTAACCTTGATCGACAGAAGGGGAGGTATGCGACTGTAGAAAAGACAATGGTAAACAATGACATGAAAGTGGGGGATCACCCGATCAGGTCGTGTAAAAGTACGGGCATCCCCGTCGATTGAGGCCACTAGTATGCGTAGCGTAATCATTATTGAATGGTCTAAGTGATGAATGGAATTCTCACCAAAACATAGTGCAAACGTTGAATAAAAAAGCCAGTCCCTGACCTTGATGTAGTTCAAGTCAACAATACGGTGGCTTTTTAGTCCCCTACCGACGAAGTCGAGGGGACTTAGGTTTGCACTCCGTCCGTCCGTCCGTCCGGTAAATCAGTTTTCCGCACTTTTTTTCTCACTGCTTGCAGATATGTCATTTGATATTTGGTACATTGCTTTGCCATACCAAGTTACAGATCAAGTTCGAGTTTGGTTTTGATCGATCCATATTTCACTGAGTTATGGCCCTTGGACTTAGAAAATTCATAAATTATCAGTTTTCCGCACTTTTTTTTCTCACTGCTGCAGATATTCATTTGATTATTTGGTACATTGCTTTGCCATACTAAGTTACAGACAAGTTCGAGTTTGGTGGTTTGATCGATCATATTTTACTGAGTTATGGCCCTTTGGACTTAGAAATTTCATAAATTTATCAGTTTTCCACATCTTTTTTTCTCACTTGCTTGCCAGGATATTCAGTTGATATTTTGGTACATTGGCTTTGCCGATACCCAAGTTACAGATCAAGTATCGAGTTGTGTTTTCGATCGATTCATTTGTTCACTGAGTTATGGTGCGCTTGTCCCTATCCTGGCATTTACCATAAATATGATCGATATAGCCTATATAATGCAATTAGAATATTGTTTGCATTCCCAAAATTTTTGTCATCGGACGGGGGACTATGTATTACTATGCAATACTCTAGAATGCTAGTTTTTCTTCAGAAAAGACCCTTGGGGATCCGGGTTAGAATAGGTCCTCGGCATCCCCTTGCGTGTCGTAAGAGGCGACTGAATGGGGCGGTCATTCGGATGAGACCGCAAAAACCGAGGCCCCATGTCACAGCAGGTGTGGCATGAAAAAAATCCCTCACTGCTCAAAGACCCTGAGTGCCGAGTATAGGCCTAAATTTTGAGCCCTTGAGGGGGTTACAAACTTTTAACCATCTTATATAATTTCTTGTTCTTTGAGATATGGTTCAGCTGCACATCTACTTTCTAGAGATTTTGATTTAGATGAAAATGACTGCCTAGAGTCACGCACACATATTCTGAAGTAGACAGTGCGGCCTTGACCGGTCAGCAGGGGATGTTTACTCCTTGTAGGCACTTCATTCCAACTCTGATATGTCCAGGGGTTCGTGTTTGTTCTTCTTTTAATCTTAAAGGATTTTTGAAATTGATCACTGTTTCTTATCTTCACTTAGATAGAACGTTCTATCGTTAAAATGTCAGTTGTCCTCCAGACCCGGTTTAATGATAGAATTCCACCCCTATACTCGTTTCGTAGCAAAACGAAAGAAGATGGGTTATTTTGGCGAAGAATAAGCCTATTCACGACCCATTGCGAATCGGGAGTTTAAAATCCGCATTGATTTTACCTGTATTTACAATACGGTTTACAGTACCGTTCTAAAATGCTATTCAAAATACATGCATTCAAATACATACACAGATATAAAATGCATAGATCATACATCAAAGCAGAATATTTAATCAGAATCATCGTCAGAATTTGTTTCACGGGCAGCATCATGTACATATGTATTTCAGACATTAAGTGGTTTTCAACACTCACATACATGTCTGGAGTACCCAAGGTACCAAATGACACTGCATATATGCGCGCAGCACCGAACAGTACGTGTTCCGCATTTGCATTGACAAAACCAACCACAAATCTTGTAGGTGAATATTTTACCCATTAGTTGTAATGATCGAGTTTTGCTTGTGTGTCGAGATTGGATTTTTGCATGTGGTCGTCATTAAGACTACATACATGTATTATTGGTAAAACTTAGCATAAAATGGCAAAACGATATTATATTTATAATGTTAAGTTTAGAATAAATTCATACCACCAAAGAGAAAAAAAAAAAAAACGTAGGAAAAAGTGGTCTTCGAACCACAGATATGTATATTGGATTCATTATTAGGACTATCGCTATTCGATATCGGCTATTCATCTCATGAAGAATAGTCGAATTTCAAGCTATTTAAAGTCACCTGGTATGGACTTAGAAATTTTCTTGATAATGCGGCAAAAGTTATATACAAATATTAAGGTTTTTTTTTCATAGAGTGGGTCAAGTCTCCATACTTTTATTTACAAAACATTTTACACATGAACATGCAATACCATATTTTACTCAGTTTACAATGGAGACTTGACCCACTCTATGTGAAATTGTGCTTGGAAAAGTAAAATCTGCTGTTATTTTATGCGTTTTTCGAGGTATACGTCATTTTAAATATTATTTTTTCAATGTTCCTTTTACTTGAGCACACAAGAAAAGCTTTTAATGAACACTATGGATTGATTGTTGTAACTAGAATTTAAATTTTCTGTTTTCTTGGGAATTTCAATTTTAACTTTGATATTTGTCCCTCTGTGGGCACTCCGCTCGATAAGTCACCCATCTTCTTTATAAATACGGTCTGCATGGGATATAAAATGAGATAGAAATGTTATAAATACCTGTAAACTGAATTTAAACCACTGTTTTTAGTGATATTTGCATTGTAATTAAAGATTTAAATATATATTGCCATGCTGACCTACTGAGAAGTTACTCCACACTTCCGAAAAATGGCGTCAAATATAAAATGGCGAAGTAACAAGGTATCAACGTTTAAAAAAATCTAGTTCCAAAAAAACAATACAAAATCGAGTAGGCAACACGGACCTTCGACGTAAAGCGAAGGCACGGATCAGGTGCCATGGAGAGTAAGCATCCTCCTGCTGACCTCCACACCGCCGTGAGCCTGTATGTCGAAACAAAGTAAACGGGGTTACCCGTCGTCACAATCTTAGTATGAAAATGACAGTCTAACAAAGGGTATGAAACAAAATCAGTCAACATATGATTTAGTGATAATTTGTTAATCGCAAACAAGGTCATTAAAGCGACCGTAGAATTTGCGAAATGAATGACTTTAAACGAGATTTGTTATAACCCTGCAACATCAACTTTTTGGTTAGTAGTTGCCTCGCTTTAAAAAAATCATCATACGCATGGCTGCCCTGCGTATCGAATCAAACTGAGAGACATCACACCATAACAGGTGATAGTGGTACATTACTACAAAAAAGGAAAGTTGACAATTGCAAAGTCAAAGTCAATCACGTTTATCATATAATGTAGTTGTCAGTCTGCCATTAGAGTCAATATTAAGTAAATATATCCAAATATGAAGCACATCTGTCAGATCTGTGGTGTCCTTTATTTACAAGTTCGTCAGGATATATCAAATGGACATAATTGTGGAAAATTATGATTGTTAATTGATAAGACATCGTCTATATACCTATAAGTAAGGTTGAAGGACACGGCAAGTTTTTTTGTTTTTATCCCGTAACAGTTTCTGAAACAAATTCTGCTTTCGTATGAATATAAAAATAAGTCTGCAATAAGTGGGCACAATTTAGTGCCCATAGGAATACAACAGATTGTTGGAAGACATGGCTCCAAAACTACATAAATATTATCATATAAGAAACCCAAGCATCTCTTAATATCTTCTTCAGAGTACTGTGTGGGCAATCAGAGTGGTTTCTGACAAAATATGTATCTTTGTTTCCCAATGACCAGAACTTGTATTTTCGGGTGCCGTTTTTGTTCAAAAAGCAATTATCCAATTATCTGAAAAAGCTAGATTTAATTTATCGTGAGGAATTGTGTATAAAGTGTGGAGAATCATGTTTTTGAATTGTGTGAAATTTCAAACAACTCGAGCCGACACATTTTTCTTGGGATTTTCTTCATTTTAAAGGATTTACAAATATCAGAAAAGGTTGTTACTAATAAGTAAGACCTAATTTTATGCTCATTCTATCTAATAGCTGTGAAATTCATTTCGGAGTGGATCCACTCCGAGTTGCTACATTGCGAGTATAAGGAAGGATTTCTAACTGTGATGAGGGGACCGAGTCACAGTTAGAATATTCTAACTAATCTTCACTTTACCCTATAAGCAGTTCATGCGCTTTGACCTCAAAAATTGTTACAGGATATAAACCAAAAAAAAAAAAAAAACCATGCCGTATCCTTCAACCTTACATATAAATGTCTTATCAATTAACAATTATAATTTTCATAATTATGTCCATTTCATATACTAGAATCCCGACGAACTCGAAATAAAGGACACCACAGAATCTGACATATCTGCTTCATACATGTATTTGGATATTTTACTTAATATTGACTCTAATGGCAGACTGACAACTACATTATATGATAAGCGTGATAAGTCTGATGACTTTGCATTCGTCAACTCCAGCATCGATATGATTCAGCATACTTAATATACAAATATGTATGATGATGGACAGGTTATGTACCGCATAAGAGTCCAAAATTTATGAAAATAGCAAATGGAATCAACGTGAATTACTTTCTTACATCCCTTCGAGTACTTTTTACCCCATGTTTAGAAGTTACCATGCATTTGTAGTATAAAATGGCGAAGTAACAATGTATCAAACGTAATCACAGTCCCAAAAAACACATACAAAATCGAGTGTAGGGCAACACGGACCCTCGACAAAAGCGAAGACAGGATCAGGTGCCATGGAGGAGTAAGCATCCTCTGCTGACCGGTGAAGTATCAAATTTAGACCTATGGTTAGCGCTCAGAGCCGCAACAACAAGGGTTTTATACTGTGCCAACGCCCGACGTGACACGGGACCTCCGTTTTTAAGGTAATACCCGACAGGCACGTGATTCTCGCATCTAAATGCCGAGCTTTTGGCGAAGGAGCAATCACGTCTAAGGTTTAACGTGGACATGTCACGAACAGGGCTTGGATTTATGACCTCCTGGTTGCGAAGCAAACGCTTTAACTACTAAACTATCGCACCGGTCATGGATTAGTTGAAACTTTTCGTTCAACTGGAATTTATTGAATCCAATGATAAAATTTGAACAGGAATATTGTACAAAAGCGTTGACAAATTTGTAAGTGAAGGTTGATCATAAGAGATGCGCCCTCTTGTGAGAGAATGCCGTTTGCAGTATTCTTGCTCTTCCTTGTCGTTTTTAGATCACCTGAACCTAAGGTTCAAGTGAGCTTTTCTGATCGCCTGCTGTCCGTCGTCTATCTGTCCGTAAACTTTTCACATTTTCGACTTCTTCTCCAGAACCACTGGACCAAATTCAACCAAACTTGGTACAAATCATCCTTGGGAGAGGGGCCGGGCCCCTTCAAAGGGGAGATAATTACGAAAATGCAAATAGGGTGGTGTCCTTTAAAAATCGTCTTCTCAAGAACCAGCTGGCCAGAAAAGCTTAAATTAATATGAAAGCTTTTTGATATAGTTTAGATACAAGTTTGTTCAAATCATGACCCCCGGGGGTACGATGGGGCCACATTAGAGGGTCAAAGTTGTATATGTAAATATAGTGGGGAAATCTTTTAAATTCTTCTCAAGAATCACAGGGCCAGAAAAGGTGAAATTNGATGGGGCCACATTAGAGGGTCAAAGTTGTATATGTAAATATAGTGGGGAAATCTTTTAAATTCTTCTCAAGAATC
>CAJDSM010036058.1:0-17680 GCA_903981925.1 Ostrea lurida | reverse complement strand
ATTGTAAAGTAGAACGTTTCAGGAACTGTACTACTGATCGAAAGAGGAATCATAGAAAGACAATTAATTTATTGTGACATGTAAAAGAACCCCCTAAACAGTTCCAACAATATGTATACGTTTTGATTTAGGGTTGCAGAGAAATTATGTAATATCATGGGCGTAGGAGCCGGGCGGGGGGGGGGCATGGGGGACATTGCCCCCTTCCGTGGTATCAAAGTATGTTTTTTTGCCCCCCCCCCACCACTTTTTCTCGAGTCCCGACTTTTTTATTCCATGCAAAAAATCATCACATTAAATTGATGAAGTAGTGCCCCCACTATTCAGTGAATACATAACTTGAGGTTTGCCCCCCCCCCTTATTTAGTGTTTCATCAATAGACCTACGCTTTTGTGCTTTGTCACCCAACATTTGAATGAGTGTGCTTCTTCCCCATTCATTCAGTATATAGAATAGATGGTCTTGGCCCCCATAAACCCATATTTAGTGTTCATACACTGCCTTACATTTCCTTTCTTTCTTTTGTTTTTTGCTTGCACATGATCTCTTGCAGTATTTGACGGCCCCCAACCCAACGTTTTCACAACATATCACTACGGCTACGCCTCTTGAATATGCTTTATTCTAAATTTCACAAAGAATTCAGAACTTCAAGATCATTATCTCTTCAATTATTTAAAGGGAATTATGTCTCCATATCGGTGTTTGACTTCTTGTCTTAGGTCGAATTTTATTCTCTTGCTGCTTCTTGTTATCCATTCACTAATTGTTATCACATTAATTAATTGTTCTCATTCCACTACTTGTTATTCCTATTACTAATGGTAAAAATAATCCAGTGTGAATCGTCGATGTAATATTTCAAATTAATGACATCCAATTTATGATGTTAGCAGTAATGTTTGTTGGTATTCAGATTGTGAAAGGGTGGGGGTGTATTTAAGGGACGGGTCTGTGGATCAGGTCGGGGTGAGGACTAGAATAGATTTCTGTGGGGAAGAATTAATTCCAAATTTTAACATGTGAAAATTGAAAAATTAAGTTTAGACCTGGGGTCTTCCTCAATAATAAGTTAATAAGCATCCCTGTTGACCGGTCTTTTTAAAATAACAACAATAGAGCGACATTGGGTCTTCAGATATGATAAGATAAACTATTATCAATGTTAGGCGACTCTAGTGACCTTAATATCTGACCTAGAACATGAATTGGGATTGTTCCAGGACCCAACATTTACAGACACGTATTAAGATCAAGTGATTACAGTGACCATGACCTCTAACGTAGAATATAAAACTGGCAAGACTTTAGGGTCAGCTTTGATAGGGACTTGGGTTATCAAAATAATAATACAATACAAACTGTTATCAAGATCAAATGACTCCTTTGACCTTGACCTTAATTGATCATAGAAACTATCATTACATGGGAACTAAGACAGGTAGAGTCAAGGTATTTTCAAAAATGATAAGAAGTTGCTCTTAAACTAAAACTAATATTACTGTTGAACCGGTTATGATAGAGAGAAATATATATAACATACTTGATTTTGGCAACCCACACACCCGGGAAATGCGGCGAGACACTTGATTGTGAGCCGTCCGCAATTTTGCACACACAAACTACATCTGGTTCGTCGATTGAGCCGGAAAATGTAGGTAGGCGTATGCAACTCACGATTGTGTCCATGGAAACAGTAGTAGCGAGAGTGACTTATTATGCGACAGAATGTATCGAATCCAGTAGGCATGCTTATGAAGATATCTTGATCTTAAGATATATCTTAGCAGGATCTTACGACACATTGTAAACTTAATCAAGTCTTTTGAAGCTCTCCTGTATTAAGATTTTTCTTAGGATATACCTTAACTTAAAGACTTTAACAGACTTTCGTTTGTCTTTCAGCCTGTTTCACTCCAAATCATCGCAGTATTACAATTTTTCGTCTCTCGAAGTTTTCGGCTAATCTTGGTGATGTTTATTACATTTCTCAAAAGTGTGTGTCTTATGTACTGACTCAATGAAACACGGACATATTACAAGGGGGGGATTTCAATGTGTTCGAAATTTCATGAATTAAGAAAAAAAAGTTCGAATAAGACTTATAAATGAATGCTTTTTTCGCTAGTGGTCATGGTTTAGATTTTGACCATGAGAAAGGAATTGGACATTTGTTTACATGTATACAGGTCGGCTTGTATGTTGACATTGCTTTGGAATTTACATCAATGAATAAAAACCCTTCCTTACAGAAATATTGGAAGAGTTAACCAACAATAGAACCAAGTGCACGGGATGTTTGCTGTGAGGACTCACTCACTATAGACAATCGGGAGAGGGTATTCAAAGTAGAGAGAGAGAGAAAGAGAGAGAGAGAGAGATAGAGATTATTACCAGATAACCCATATTTAATGTTTGATTGAATAACAAAAATCTTAAGACAACATTTAAGACATTTTAATTTAAGATATCACCGAGACCCTTTTTTTATTACATTCTAGGGTGCATCTTAAGATAGTCCTAAGATATTTCCGAAGAACACTCGTAAGATATATCTTAGGGTATATCCTGAGATAGTGTCATAAGCATGCCGGCAGGTACATGTACTCTAATGAAATGAATATGATTTGTAAGAATGTTAGCCTTTTCTGTGACAAACAACGTTGTATACGATCTTTCTTTGGAATACATTTTGTGCAAGGGAAATCTTTATGTGGGAGAAACAGTAGTACTTTGAAAAAGCCCACTTTTATACAGTTAGATAAGTTCATAGATCATGAATACCTAGATAAATAGACTGTGTTACTTGTTTGCAATTTACAATTTGCTACTACATACATGTATAATATCATTATAATAGCTATACGAATTTCGACAGCATTTACTTACATGATCGTGTTCAATCCCTTGCTACAAAGCTAATGACCATTATATGCAAGTGATACCGTACTGGACACAATATTTGACGTTGTTGAAGTTATTCATTGTGCATATCAACAAGACTGTTGTATAATTAGCATTCGGATTTGTCGATTTTGATCCTAAAGATTACCAGAAATACAAATTAAAGTGATTTTCATGCAATGTTTTAAAATAATGATTCAATTGGTTTTCAAGTTCATTATCAGCCGCGATGAAGATTAATTTTGACCTTTACGGGTAGATCGATCCTCGTGTGATATCATAGGGTAACGTTTTTGCAAAAATCTTTATGCATTTAACCTTGCAAATGATAGATGAATATCTTTCAGAGGAGTTTTATTCAATGAAGAAAATGCAAATACTGGTAAACTATTGATAGTTTCTATAAAAACAAAAAAGTGAAGTGCAGTAACTATTCCGCCGATATTCCCTGTACTGAATGTCTATAGTACAATGATTTCTCCAATACCCACAACTATACATATCTATAAATCAATTGTTTTAAACTGTTGAAATTAAAAAAGTGTCATTTTATTTAGTTTTCATGGATGTATTTTATTGTTCAGTTGGTTGGATGTAACTATTCAGCAGGGAACGCTTAGTCTTCCTAGCCATCTAATACCACTTCTGGTGTGACAAGGGATCTGTGTTTGCCCAGCTCTTACTTTTTATTTATGAGAATTACTGTTAGGTTCCTACAAGGTTCTATTTTAGGCCCTTTGATTTTTATCCCGTACATCCGCCTGTGAATATGTATGCAGATGATACTTCTCAAGAATATGGAACAACATAGTAATATATGTGTGAAACGTGTATAACGCAATATACTGTGGATTAAGGAAAATGAATTAAGTACAAATATTTCTAAGACGAGGTGTATATGCACACAGATTATCAAATTTAGTTAAAGACAACACGTTCAGAAGTCAAAATTAAGAAAATTGGTATTTGAAGAAGACTCAGCTAGTTCAAGGCTTCCCTGAACTATCACAGTGCCGAATAGTAAATGCACCCTGCTGATGCACTTCCCACCATTATGACGTCACAATTGAAAAGTACGTGCAGACCGTACGGGATTCTTACAGTGCTTGCGGGGAAATGTGTAATCATTCTTAATCGTTATTTTACTAAGTTTATCAAAATGACATGGATGTATACGCGAAACATTTTTTGTCCTATAAAACTATGGTATGCTTTCCTTATCACCAAAGCAGCTCTCTAATTTCTATGTATAGGAACTTATGAAATGCATAATTCGTATTATTTTGTGACCTTGACAATCGCCCCCATATCTTCTCCTTATCCCGATCATTACTGCGTTAGGAACAATCCGAATCTACACTAATTACTTAACGAACAGCTAAAGAAAAGTCGAGTTACTCTGCACACTATATACAGTGGCATGACCGATGTTCTGAAGTTTTATAACGTTATTTGGCGTATTAAATTCATTATATCAGAAAAGTGAGGAGAGAAAACTTCTGACACAAAGGTAAACCCTTTCCCGTATACAATAAATCTCGTGCAACTGTCAAAAAATTGAAAAGTATGCCAGCGTGTTTGCATCTATTCACCATTTTTATTTATACGGAGAAGTTTTTCCCACACACTTGTTATTTATTGTAACAGGTTAACTTTTTCTCAATATCAAAAGGGCTCGGCTTGTAATTTTAGTCGATGTCAGTTCTGCAATGACAATTTCAAATACCCATAATTTATTGCTTTAATTCTAAAATTCCACATATCACGTTAGATAGACACGTGTAACTAAACAACAATCTTGGTGAAATGTACGGATGCCTTTGATTCGATAGAACTAACTCGATATGAACGTCGATTCAATCTCGGGTTAAATTATTAAATACTACACATGTACAAAACACTAATGATTATTTCATATATGCTTTTAACGTTATTTATGTATGGGACGCCTTAATTCAGTTGAGGAATAAGGTAAATTTGTTGGTCAATACAATGTACTGTTGAAGATGTTAAAGATTTTATCCACATTTTTACGTATTGTGCCACTATATGGAGGAATATCAGAATTTGTTATACATGTATTACAAACCCAAGATGTAAAGGTCATTCTTAAAATCAGAAATGTTCAATCATTATCTAATGACATGGTTATATAAATTAACTAGTTGTCTCTATCATTTTGTTTTGTCTGTAGAAAAGTCACTTTGGTGTATAAAGTTTTACATGAAAACCTTTTTTTGAATTTGTACTAAGTTTGTTAAAGGCAATTTAAATATTCAATTTCATTTTTTTTTTTGTAAAATTGAACACTGTGGAATCATCATTTTCGTGGGAGACCAATGTTCGTGGATTTTGTGAGTCACTCTTACCCACGAATTTTTTTAATCGTTATAACAACTATTATTGCCAGTTACATTAACTTTATCATTAACCCACGAAAATTACGTCCCCACAAAATTGGCCCCCACGAATTAAAATGCTTACACATTATTACATAAGGTCTAATGTTTCGGACAGCAAGTTGTGGAATTACTTGAGTGAAAATGCAAGAAAGTCAGCTAGTGCAGCATATTTTTGAAAGATAACGTATCTTAGAAGTTATAACCATACTTTGTAAATTCATTTGCACCACTTTTATCTTATATTTTGAAATTATATCTCAAGCTTGTGTACTCTTTTGTGCAATCTGTGTATGTTTTTGGTTCTTAACTAATATATGTCTGTATGTGTTGTATGCAGGACCATATTGCAAACTAGCTGTATTGTGAAGTATGTCATCCTGAATGTATAGATATCTTTTTATCATATAATTATCACAGTTAGTTATATTTACCTATACACCTCTGGTGTGCCAAGGGTTTCGTGTTTGCCCAGCTCTTGTTTTGCATTATATATTGGACTTAAGAGATTAATCACTTTCGTCATATCCACCTTTTCATTCATGTACTTCATTCTTTCTGTATCAAAGAATAAAAAAAAAAATTAAACATATATATATTTGCTTATAATTGGATATGTGTTGCATTTACAGAAGTTATCAAAGAAGCCACCAAACTATCAAGTTTACCGAAGTTTTCGTTCCCGACGTAGACACGCAAAATCCTTTATTTGACACATGCGCACTTTTTAGGCAAATAGAACAGATTTGATTACTTCACTGTGTTTGAGCGTCATCAGCATCGTGGCTGATCCTTTTCATCACACAACTCCATAGTAGTTTAGATATGCTTCAAACGTATTGTTAACGTTAGATTTTGAAAAGATGTCAATACTTGTACTTAGGTATACTTAAAGAAGGTATTCTAAACAAAAGGAAACCAAACAAATTCCATTACCGGTAAATAATATTACTAGCAACGGACGCTACATAATCTAGAAACAATATGTATATCTCTAAGCTAAATTCTAATATTCAGTAGTTATTTTTAGCATGTTTACCAATACGTTGCCTGCCTAATTGTTACACAGACTATACCAATCCCAGAGTTCTAGAAAACACCCACTATTTTGATGGTATTCCACAAAACGGCATTAAATTTTTCTTTATTGTTTTCAAAGAAAAAAAAACATTATACGACATTTTAAAAAATCATTCTGAATATTCATCCCATGACAAAAACAGATATAAAAATTAACATATTTCTTCTTTAAATTAACTACTCCTAGGCACCTGATCCCATCTTTGGGGTGTTCAGAGGTCCGTGTTTGCCCAACTCTTGTTTTTGTATTCTGTTTGGGACTTACGAGATTGATCACTGTTCGTTATATTTGCCTTTACGTATAAATCAATAAAATTCTACATACACATTAACCTACTATTTGGTAACATTTAAGACAGTGCATAACAAATAATGAAACAAAAGACTTCTAAGCGTGGAATGAGGTTCTTTACTTCTCTGTTCCATACACCATGTACATGAACTCTTTATCCCCGGATTTATTCAACTCTTTCTTTTTTCCCCAGACAAACGACAGTGACAGATCACATGAATAACGACTAGCCTCTGGTTTCCGACCGTAGACTTCCGCTAGATCGCGCATGTAAGCTGAGCAATTTCCGCAACAAAGACCTATATATTGCACACCGATTTCTTTGGCTTCTGTGGCAAATTCTCGGATGTTGTCTGAGGAACATTTTTTGCATTCCAAATTGTTTGGGAAAAGAAACTTATCTAAAAAATCAAAAAAAAAATCCATGACTTAAGCTATATGAGCGCTGCAGTAATTACCATTCTATGTAAAATGTATATGCGTACCTGTTTCACTGCCCTTAAAGGAAAAGTATGTACGGCAGTCGTCATGACAACGGAATGGTACAGGTATGGCGGCAATGGGGCCCTGAAATATGTATGGAATATGAACCAGTTGGATGTTTAGTATCATTTATTTACAAAACGACTCTCTACTTGGAAAATTATTCCTTGAATAAATTCCAGAGCTTAAATGTTTCATGTCATTTGTTGTGACATTGCTGAGGATGAAATTATACAAATGACGACCAAAAGATTGTCAAGCAGGTTTTGTTTTTTTTTTACTTTTTTTTTGATTTGGGTGGGGGTCGGTGCTTAAAAAAAATATGGTTAATGATTTCTTACTCCCAATGAAAGATGTGTCCACAATACATCAGTTTGACTTTCTATTTCAACATAATATAATTAAAAACTTTCGAAAAATTCTTTGATTAGGGTTCGGATAGGGGAGGGGAGGAGTGCGCCGTATGCGTGAATTCCGCTAAAACTTCAACCTCATTCGCCAAGCAATCATCTCAATAACAAGCCTAGCGAGCCGGATTTGATTAATCACATCAGATCAGAAAACATTCAAGATATTACGACTCAACATATGCCTTGCTAATGCTGGAGGACGATAGCTAAAACCACATGGCAAGCCAGTTCTGTGCCGTGACAAAGCTTTATCTATTAAGTTTCAAAGACAGTAACATTGCAGTAAAGATAAATTATTTTTCAGCCTTACAAGCAACCCCGTCCTTTTTCACGCGTTCAGCTTAATGTATATTGTTTGATGCAATTTTCCAGTGCTATGAAATCCTTTTTACCTCTAGGCATTTGTTCTTGTGGGACACCTTACATAGAGGAAATATATTGTTTACGAAGGAAAGCAAGGTTCAGTGGTGCGGGAAAGTTAGAGAGAGAGAGGGGCGGACGGGGGCGACCCCCCCCCCCCCCCCTTTATTTGGCTTGATTAAATCTTCAAGCCATTGACCCCCGCTTCCTCAACCGTCGACATATATGTAATAGGATCTATTATAGCTCGAGAATTTTACTATGCGCTTCGTAAAAAGTAACTTCTTTAAAAGCTCTTATAAACAGAGGTTTCGCCCATGGGGCCCCCCCGCTTTTAGGCTTCATTCCCAGTACCCTTAACGTTTATTTGGCTCCGCTTTTATCAATCGGACGCCCCCCCCCGGACACCCCCGCTTCGCGCCTCCTTTCGAACACAAATCCTGGATCCGCCACTAGACTGCGAAGGTGCTGCAGCGAGACTTGGATACTACCTGCTCTCGAGTGACGATGAGCGCGTGTGCTTGCGTTTAGAGTATACTATGTAAGATTACACAGACGTACTGCCAGGGAACGCTTTGGATATTGTGTCACAATTTCCGGGTATCAGGTTTCTTGAAATTGATTAAAGCACCCTATTTATTCGACATTAAATTCTATTTTGATGTTGTAAAGACTGCGGATAGTCTTCATCAAGCTGTTAATGATAGGGGACGTGGAACACGTGTATCTAGGGAACTAAAATATTGCTATACTCTATAATACAGATGTGCTCATATTTTTGCATTTTTTAAATTTATTTCTAGTATATCTTCTCTATGATGAATAAAGCTTACAAAGATTCAGGCTAAGTGACTTTTATTTCGAGAACAGTAAATACATGTAAATTGGTAATATGACGAACTCTTTCGAGAACTTCATTATCCGAAGTGCAGAACCATTTAATATGCATTCTGTGGAACTTCGGAACTTGATCTTTTCTCCAGAAATCGTGTTTTGACAAACCCGACTGCTTGTGGCCCTCTTTACTGAAGCATGTTCGTAGTTCAGTCATATCATTGTATCATTCAGAGCTTAGGAGACTCCGGCTTAAACTCAAATTAGAAAATCATCTTTACTCATCATGAATATTTTTTGCCATTATATTTTCAAATTAGTTTTAAAATAAATATTTGGAATATAATTCGGAAACTTGTCACTTTAAATTCAAGTATCAGAAAATAGTCGACTTAGATCACATTCGACATTGTTGGCATGTTGGGCACTCAATTTTCTTTATCAAGATATTTTATTTCATTCCCGATAGCCTTTTAGAGAACGTTACCTATACTATATTTGTCCAAAATGCCATTTCTTTTTTTCATTTGCCTCATTTGGACCTTTGCATCTCATATCTACAGCTTATGAGCCGACGCTGGCGAAATAGCATTTTCGGGTTTAATCGACAAAAAATTAAATTTAACTGCCAGACCTGTGAGCCTCCTTACAAAATGTGAATGAAAAATTTCACAAACAAAATGTTTCAAACATACACTTTAAAAATTCATAATTAAATTGTACAAGCTGTATTGTGTACAAGTAGCCACTACAAAACCAGTTCATTGAATAAACTATAGTGCAATTTAACTTTAAATTCTACTTTCTCTTCATAATTCATTAATTGACATCAATATGGACATAAAAATAAAAAAAAAAAATTAGATAACTGTAAGACTCAGTTCTAATTGTTTGTGTCTTCCGTTAGATTACCTAGCTGAATCACAAAAGAGGTATTTTGGCCAAACATTATAGTTTATTCATACCAATACAAGAAAAATTATGTTAGTCACCAGAATGCACTGGCACTGCTCATATCACATTGGCACGATTATAGCTGTTCTAATTCCACATCATAGGCGGGGGGGAGAGGTGGGGTGACGGGAGGCGATAAGGATAATACAAACTTCCATATAAAAATAGCTGCCCGCTATAAAAGATCTAAAGGGGTGGGGCACAACAGTTCATAAAAATATGATCCTAAATGTAACTTGCAGGAAATGATGTTATTGACTGCGGTGGTGATAGACATTCGCATAATGACAATCCATACGAACTGAAGTGTATTCTTTTAAACCGTTTCAAAGTATTTTTCATAGCTCTGATGCATTCTTACCCTATAAATAAAAAAGACCCCTCTTTAGAATTAAAAACTTGTAAGTGGCGGTAGGGGTGAGGCACAAACCCACTGTGACCTCCCTCTCCCCCTCCTCCCCCCTTTGTTGTCTACACCCGCCTCTACATACCTAGATCGTAATCTGGTACATTTATTTTGAGGTTGGCAAAGTAATCATGCTTAACCTCAACATAACCCAGTAGTGAATATACTTCTTAGAGCATTTCCTATTTTCATATTATTTATTTCGAATACTTCTTGGAGTCATCATCATCAATGTCTTCAATGTCTTGAAGTCTAACTTTAACATTGGTGACAAACATTTTATGCTCCAGTGCTTCCTCTCTATATCCAGCCCTGCACTGGCACATTTACGAGGGGTCTGGAAATTGTGGAGTTTTTTACCTACACGACCAAAGTTGATAAGTTTGTCGTACTTCTTTACACGCAAGCATTGAATCTTCAAAAATAGATATCTGATAATAACAGAGTATAGGTCGCAATAGTTTGGGCCACTTGCTGTCAATATTATTCCATTTGGGTTTCATGTAACATATCTCTGGTCTCGCCGATTTACGTCCCGATTAGTCGTAGTGACGTCACCCAAAGTCAAGATACTCTGGGGAAAAGCAATCGCATGAAACTAAAGCTTGTGGGTGACTGATAGCAGGTTAGTGTACGAAGCAAGCTGACAACAAAGCTCAATGGTGAGATTTTGCCAATGCAACTAAATCTCTCACCCAGTTGGTCGGTCACCTTGGGAATGATACCCGGCCCGAGGGAGGGATTGGAACGGTTATTATCCCTCCTATAATTGAGCCGCTGAGATGATTCCTTTTGTCTAATGTGTATTCTTTAAGTATATAATTGAAAACCACTACCCAGAAAACTCTATAATTGAGAGTTCTATTTTTCGAGATGATTTGTACATTGATGATAGATTTTACTTTTCTATTTGAAATATATACTAGTTTGAATCCTGCATGGTATAGCCGATGATCTGCTTTTATTCTGATGAATGACTCTAAATTTCAAGTTATGCACTATTAGCAGTATCCGTATCTCATATTTATTACAGAATAAACAGTTACCGAAAACGATCCGCTTTCCCCTCCCAATAACTAAATAATAGCTCCTAAGGTGGTCGATGTTTTTCCGAATTCCTGATAGTGCTAACTATCATATATCCAGTAGCAAAAATTAGGTATTAGACACGTCTTCAATTAGACGAGACTGGTATCCACTTTGTAGGTTTGAAACCTTCCCGGATGAGCTGCCATTTTTTACCAAAATATTTTATCTTTTTTTATCTTATCTTATTTATATTATTTTTTCACAAATATCAGATTGATAAAAGCATAGTAAAATTACCATATAGATCTATTATATTATACTAGTTGTATTCTATTTAAATTGGTTTTGTCTTTTATTAAGGGGAAACCATTAGAATACTAATCTTTCCTAAATAAATCCAGCTATAGGATCAAGCGTATGTAAAATGGCTTCTCATAGTGAAATTTTAAAAATTCGATAATTCCTTTTATATAAACCAGAAAAGTAGCTCCATAACTAAGGTTAAACTCGGTTTTGTTTTCTCTTCTGCCTCGCGGGTTTCTAATATTAGAGCGTGCGACCCTACTACTTACCTAGGTAAAATTATATTGCCATACGCATGTATATGAAGATTTTCACAGAAAATAAAAAAAATTCCGCTGATTGAATGCTTTGTGATAGTGTACTTAACAAATCACTCTCCAAGATATTTCTCTCATAATGAGACGTTGCACTCCAAGGGTACCAGGAATGGTTTTTTAATGCTATAAAACTCCCGCGCATCAATCAATCAAGTCTTCTGTGATTTTTGAGGCATTTTTAATTGATTAAAACTGTGATTTATTACTGACATTTACCATAGCCAATTATTATAAATTACGTAGTATCATATTAGAAGTTTAATGATCTAAATTGTACGCTATTTATGTCTATTTCAATGTATCTAGTGGGTCTCTTTTGAAAGTATTTGGCCCTAAGATAAAAAAAGTTAGATATTCACAACTAAAGCAACACCTCCCCCCCCCTCCTTGTTCTTGCAGCTATTCAGAAATCTTGTCATCTAATACATTGTATCCTATATTAAATGATTTCTAGCTTGACATTGCATCCCCGACAACTTACGAATATTCTAATATTATACTCAATAGACATTTAAGAATCGTTCTGTTATATGCAATCTAATTTGTACTAGTGTCAGTGTGGCCTTCTTTTGGAAAACTTGTCAAGGAAAAACATGCTAGGTCGTTACCTCGCCTAGCGATAATAACTTACCCACCACCCCTTCTTGCAGGATATTTTCGTGGTGTTTTATTGCTAAGAGATTTAAACCGGCATGTACTTTAATATCTGCTCACTTGTAATACAAACTGTGAAGACTAATAATCAATAGTTTTTCAATTTAGTGTTACCTTGTATTTTATCTAGCATGATTATAATAATATATCTTTCTTGGGGAGATCTTCCTATGTTTACATTGTTTTCTAACAATTTCTTGTAAAAGGTTGAAATTTGTCCATTTAATGGTTCGGGATATAATACTTGTTTTAAGAAATATTTGTTATTTTTGATAACCCCTACATGGTTGGCAATTAATGAGTAAAAAACCAAAAATTGTGGTGGTGGACCCCATAAAGATACAACCATCAAATTAATAATTCTTTTCAAATAAATTGGATATTTAATACACAGCGCATCAATTTGTTTTGTAAAAATTCGGAGTGTATTTTTCCTTAAACAATTTTCAAGTTTTTAATTACACTTTCCCATTTGTTTTCGTAAAGTGTACTCAATTTTCAGAAAAAAATGAGCTAAGTCTCGGTTAATATCATCTGCAATTCTTCTATTGTATAAAATAACAAAACAAATTAAAATAATAGATCATTGTGCACGTATTTGAATTAATATTATCAACAAGTATGATGTGTTTTGGTCTCTGCCATAATAAGATAGAAATATCGCAGAGCCCCTCTCCCTCCATGCTGTTCGCTAAACTTTTTCTTTGAACAACCCACCGCCGATGTTGTTATACTCCATATCGAAATATGTGTGATTAAAAATGCACCAACATTTCAGGTAATGGATTACCCTCTTAGCATGTGTTTCTGTTTGGTTAGTATTTATACTAAGTTTGTTTCCTAGAAAGTATTAAAGAGAGAAAAATATAAGGATTAAAAAACAGAAAAACCGTCTTTCTTTAAAGGTATGGAGAACTACCTCTTTATTGCTCCGATGATTTTCTTTAGAAAAATGTCTTTTTGGACATAGGAAGAATTGCTAACTTCATTTCTCCTAAATTAACAACAATTTTTTCTCTTTTCCGAACATAGATAAAAAGTTTGGTAATTGCTTATGTGGTGTGAGTACCCATAAATATAAATGCTGCCAATACCCACTGTGATCAGTTATACGTCCTAGTCGCTCTTAGAATTTGCACTATAATAAGATATGAGTTATGGTATGTCCGCATAATGTTTCTCTAGAGATATATCCCTCAGTAATAAGTGATTCTAGCTCTTATGTGTTACTGATTGACTACTTGGTTTTGATATTTCCACCAGAGCCCTGCTGTTACTCTTATGAAGGAAAAACAAGAACAAAAGCTGATATTCAAAAATTACGTATAGCCAGTTAATATTTTACACATATTCATCAAACCAAAACCAATGCTAATGGGTAAATCACTTTCTGGTGAAAAAAGAACCGTCCCAAATGATGTTTGGAACTCGTCCAGTAGATTGTCAGATGAAGAAGCAGGCTACTGTTCTCTTGCACTTGCAATATTGTCCATTTGCCAAAATTTGAGTAATTGAAGTTTGCATTGAGGTCTGTTAGTTACTACTCTCAGTTTACTGAATAACAAATTCTCAGAGAGGACCAGACGCACAACTTGCCAAATAGATTTACCCGCTTCAGGGCACTATTGACCCTTACAAATTAACGAGATCGGAGATAGTGGGATTCGAACTCTGCTTTCGAAAGAGTCATCACTCTGCAATCAACTTTTATGAAGCAGCAAAGATATTTCGCACGACTTGTGATATCCAAATAATGTGCGATGTTTTTTGAATTATTATTTATCAGTGCGTCAATCTACATTATTATTATACTCAAGTACCTATTAGATCTCTCGACTTCTACGACTGCAAGCTAGACGCATATACAGATAGTCAGCCTTCAAAGTGTGACATAGTTTTACTCTCCTGTTGTGAGGATCCTTGATTTCCTCTGGATATGTTAAACTCTCAATATTTAGGAATTACCAAGTATATACCCGTTTTAAGCTCGCTTTTGTCTTATGAGTGTGTGATGATAATTGCTCTATTTTCCTAAATTTAGCATCAATGCAATATATGGAGACTTTCAGTACAATCTTTACCGTACATCTCTTTTTGCTATAAATGATCAATATAAACCTTGAAAATTATTTTTTTTCGCTTTAAGGTTCACTTAACTAGTCCCTAATCGGATCCAGTGGATCTTTATTACTTCTTATAATAACACTATCGTATATCTTTCTTAAAAGCTATTTTTTCTGTTTACTCGTTACAAGTATATTGAAGAATTTGACTAATATGACTACGTCTAAGTGGGAGTTATACGAGTGCATCTACCTTCTCTTTGCACGTCTCTCCTCCGTTTCCTTTACGCCCCTACATTAACTTACGTCCCCATTCTGCCGTTTCCTTGACTGGCTTCAAGCTCTCAGACATGCTGATTGTGGAGTATATATTGACTAAGTCAAGACTACCTATGACAGATTCAAACCTTGTATTGTTGTTAGGGTGCCTATCCTCCTTTCTAGTGTTTATCATTCAGTGATCGCAAGGATTACTGCAGCAAATATTGACCAAGTAAGTCAAGAGTCTTCATTGTGAGCCAAAACATATTCCCTCACAAACCTATCAGGAATACAGACGGACAGGGCATAAATATGAAACGAGAGCACGGATTCACTCATTTAATATATGAATAGGAAGTGCGGCGCAAGAGACAAACTACTACAGTATGGGGATGACTCGATACAACTTAGACTAATAAAAGAATGGATCGTAATAATAGATTGTTATGGGATACTCTAGACTGACAATACCGCAGATGAATATTGAGACTTTGCTCTCTATAATGTCAACTGCTCTCATAATTTGAGGGAATGGGGACTTCAGGGACGACACAAGAATGCTCAGAAGTCTGGTGCAAGTAGAGATAAATCCGTCAACTCTCCCTAGCTTATACAGGCAGTGTCGAGCTCTATAATCCCAGCGAGTACCTCCCTATTCAAGATCAATACACGGAGACGTCATTATGACTGTGAACCATCACAAGGAGTGATGGGTTCTAACCTCAATATGATTCATCAGGGAAACAGATAACCTAGAAGGGTAGCTAGATCTTACAAAAATGAACATTGGTAGTATAAGAGCAACAGAGTCAGAAATGACGAGTTTTGCCGTCCTCGTTTTCTAATTAGTCTATTGCAAGCTCCGAATGGTTGATACTCTTTTCATAAGTCCGCATTGTTACCCCTCAAAAACTGAGAAAAAATAAAGAACATTATACTAGAGAAGCATCTGTGTATATTCAGCTTGTTGAGATCGCAACATACCTGTGGATAATATTATAGTTGACACACAAACGAGTATGCGACCAGACAACCAGTGTTGCAACATTCGCCTTTAATGTCAGTCACGAGTTTCGAGCATGGTGTTCAGACCCGATTAGCATAACTTCACACCCAAATATAAGAGCTACAACAGAGTGTTCCGAGAAAAGCCTTGCAATGGTCCTGTCCACAAGTACAGAAACTCCATCAACACCTAATACCAAGTCCATTCGCACGACGATATTAAAGGCTCGTAGCTTGTTGCAATATTTCTTCACAATGTGTTTCATGATACGCCTATATTTTTCACTTACCACAGTTGCTTGTAACACTCATTCGATCCACTTGGCACATCTAGAGCTTACATGGAGAGACTAGAGAAGTATAGGATATATTACATTGTATACAATAAAACTCTGCCCTGTTTTCTTTCTCATCAAAAATTGACTATATTGAAGATTATCAAGTTAAGATCAATATATTCTCATACTTGAAATTGCCCTGGTATTGTGTCGATCCAATTTTGGTTCTCCAGAAGAATACAAAACTGCTAGTAGATATGGACCATTTATACGTGGCAATCAATGCGTATCGTTCGCTCATGGTTATGATAATATCTCTCTGGCTTTCACTGTCTTGTACCGCAAGAGATATAGGTCATAGCAGAGGAGTACGCCTCAAACCTTTTATCAAGTAGATGACTCCATTTCCTGTTTATTAGGCTATAAGTCATGTATGAAGGGTTCTTCCTTTGGCGTCAGTTGAAGCTAAGTCAACTCTATTAGCCGGCTCGGATATACTATATATATCTGTGGCATCCATGTATTTACGTACTCTCATGGTGTCTAAACTGCTCTCAACTTCAGAACAAGTCTTCTCACTATACTTCCAACTAGAATTACTCTTATGAATTCGACAGCTTATCAGCTATTTTAATAATCTCCTTTTATACTCAATTATGTAATCCAAAGACGCTAGACAGGGACACTTGTGTCATTATACGCTGTGACCCCTCTTTGACCTTCTACCTTTGATTAAGCGTCAAAAGTCCTGAAAAGTTCGTTAAGTCATCCATCTCATATCTAAAACATTATTTTATTGTCAATGTCTTTATGAATTAGTTTTTAAAGATACATTCAAATATTATTTTAGACTCTAAAAAAGACCTTATATATCCTTTGTGACTCATATTTAGTCTCCCTGTTTGTTTGAGAATTTTGCGTCTATATGTGTCTAAAACTTAAGGTTATTCTATTTTTATTCGTAGCTAATTACAGAATACTCATAGGGACTTTCAGCTTCCCAATACTTTTAAGTATACATTTAGACCTTAGCTCTTGTGGAGTTTTTCTGCTTTTTCGTTTAAATAACAAGGTACTAAGCATAGTTCGTTTCAAAAGGTTAAATTTCATGAATTTTTCTCAACAAAATAACAACATTCCCCAAGTGTTCTCCTGGAAACGAGCTTGCCATTTGAAAACTTATGAGGCGTAGATATGGAGGGTACCCTCGTTAAGGAAAATTCTGATGTGTTTCTTTGTTTATGCAACAGATACTACTTCTTGCGGCTGCGACCAATAGGAGAAATTTTCTACAAAGACATCAAAAATCTACTAAAGTGCTTATTGTGGATATATCCGATATCTCCTCTTTGTGCGTTCATCGCTTTTTTTGACTTAGTTTCTAATAAAAGATAACAAGTTATCTGATGGTTAATTTTTGATATGCCCTATAAGTTGAGTCCCCTTTTTTCAAACAATCCGTCGTGTTTCCCCTCGGCAATGAACCAATATTAGGGATCACTAGTATATTGTTATCATTTATTACTTATTTGTTTCATTGACACGATCTCGAACTAAAATACTTTCTCGTAGTTGTAGACTTTTACATTAAATTAACGTTTTATTTACTATTCGTTTTCATCTCTTTCCTCTTCTCTCTCCTTTGTG
>CAJDSM010036054.1:0-10921 GCA_903981925.1 Ostrea lurida | reverse complement strand
TCATCAGAATCTGTGTATTACCTCAAAAACAATGGAAATGAAACCATGTCAGAAAACTGTAAATTTTGCAGTTTATAAAAGACGACTCTCTCTTGTCAACAAATACATTTATCTCCCTTTGTATAAAGCATTGGCTTGTCTTCATTAGATCTTGGCCAACCTTGCACGTAGAACCACTCAGCAACAAGAACGTGAAGGAGCTGATCCACGCTGAGCTAGCCACAATGGATGCCGCGATTGGCTCCGAGGACAGCTTGATCCTGACTCACTGTCGAACACCAGCCACCTGTAGCCCTCTCTACGTCATGGTCCTGGCCAGGCACATCGCAGGGTATCGCATGAGTTTTCCTCCATAATGATCATTTAAAGAAGACTTAGTTAATTCAATGGTCATCGTAATGCTATTTATAAAATCTTCAAATATCAACATTTCAAACATAATAAAAAAATAAAAGAACCTTTTTTAATTCACCAAATGGTCGTGGATTAGGGAAAGGCATCCATTCCCTGAGATAAGAGGCTATAGAACTCGGTTTTAGAATTAAGTATTACTGCAATATATGGTTCTTTATTAGGTATTTAAAACATGATGGTCAGGTTGGATCGCAGCTGGATGTGTTGTTAACCTGTCAGGACTGTGTCAGTTTGTATGCAAAAATTTTGGATCTTTTGCGGATTAGTCTGGAATCTCAGGAAACGAGGGGCTTTCTGAAATGTGTGAGTACACATTGCTTTTTAAATATCACCTTCCAATGCATATACAGTTTGAACTACGATATCTCGGACACTGATAACTCATATACCATGGTTATGTGGAAGTGATTCGGAAGTCCCAACCACTGTATTTTACCCTCGATATCTCGAATCCTTGGATATCTCAAATTTTTTCTCATTTCCATTGAGTTCAAAAACTGAGGCTTGACTACTAATTTCTGAAATTGTTTTGAGGACATTTTTAAAACTTGGAAGTTACACAGTAAATATATTTAATGAAGTCTGCTTTTTTACATATGTAGATATTACGATACTTGTATGCCAGTCGGGGTGGACTCAGTGAGGTAGAGGTAATGGCCTTGATTCCACGCCTGTCTTGGAATTTTCTGACCATATTCACAGAAGTCTTAACTGACCACTTGGTGCTGAAGTACCAGGGGGGACTACTCTCATTTGCCCATGAACAGGTGAGCCACAATACTGAACATCAGACAAAAAAAGTGAAAGGAAATATTTGTGAATATGGATTTGTGGTTAGATATGAAAATATTGATATTTTTTGAGCGACTCTGCACGCTGTTGATTACAGATTAGAAGTGCAGTACAGGACTACTGTTTTGGGAAAGATGAGGCTAGATTGGTGGACCAACATAGAAAAGATCTGACTAAATATTTTTCTCAGTTTATGAGGTGAGGTGGATGTTTTATCATTTACAAGGCAAGATACGTGAATGATATCTAAAGATTGTCTCCTCTTATTTTAAGTAAGATACATAAGCTCCTTGTAAATACAAAGTTACTGTAATTTGATGTTGGCTTCCAGTGATTATGTGTTTCAGATGGTGTTATATATTGATAGTTTAATGTTCCTTTTACAGTCCAGGGCAGGTAACGTGTCGTGTGGCAGATGAGTTACCATGGCTACTGAAGATTGAAGGAGACAAGGAGAGTCTGGAAAAGTGTATACTGAATCTGTGTATATTTCAGAGACTGTATGCAAGGTAAGATCTCCATCAGATTGGAATCCTGACTGTGTAATTCTCTTTATGGAAGATTTTAAATTTGTAAATTTTCATTTTAGTTATTGTTATTAATTATTGTGGCTTTTTTAACAGGGGGAGATGTGCAGAGTTAATAAGCTACTGGCAATTTATCACCACCGACAAAAACAGCATGGCTCAGGCATACTTCACTGCAACCAGAAAAATGGAGGAAGGTGAGGGGAATTTCATAATGCATTTATATCTATAAAATATATTTGTGATTGTTTTCAAATTCGTGAAAAAAGTAATAACGAGTTTAGAATACAATTTAATAATATATATGTGTAGAATTTGACTTTTTTTTTTTTTGCTGTACAGGATAAGTTGAAGGGGGAAAAGAGTTTTTAAAATACATTACGATAATACAAATATAAAAGTGATATTGAATTCTAGTTGTAGGACAACATGAAGGTCTGATCATCTCCCCTCGTATTGCTGACATGTATGAATCTCTTGACGATTCCTCAAAGACTTGGGACTCCTGAATCAGGTATGATCTATTGTGCAATATACAGTTACATTGTACATGTTATAAGCAAAGTCAACTCTGATGATTGTATCCTACACAATGAAGCTTAGGGGGTGTTATAGTAGAATCACCTTTATACCAGTTCCATATTTAAAATACCCTGTATGGACACTTTAGATGGTGACGAAAAGACCCCATGCCCTGACAATAAGTGACAATGGTACCCATGAATTGTGCTATGCATAAAATACAACACTTTTCTTTACATCTTAGACTTAACAATTATGTTAGTGCTACTCATGCAATGTGTATTAATATGGATTTTGAATATTGATGCCATTAAAAGTGATAAAGTCGCTATGCACTTTTAGACTCTATTATTTTTAAGCAACAAATTTAAACATATCAGACAAAGGTTTCATTGATCTCCTTTCCCTCTGTTAAACAATTATACACAAGATCCTTCATCCTTAGACACCCCTCCTGTGTTAAGACAATTATACACAAGATCCTTCATCCTTAGACCCCTCCTGTGTTAGACAATTTATACACAAGATCCTTCATCCTTAGACCCCCCCCCCCTCCTGTGTTAATACAATTATCACACAAGATCCTTCATCCTTAGACCCCCCTCCTTGTGTTAGACAATTATACCAAGATCTTTCATCCTTAGACCCCCCCCCTCCTGTGTTAAACAATTATACACAGTCCTATCCTTAGATCATACCTCCCCTCTGTGTTAGACATTATAACACAAGATCCTTCAGTGCCTTAGATCCCCCCTCCCTTTCCTTGTGATCTATGTAACCCCCTTGAGACAATTATACACAAAGATCCTTCATCCTATGATCATCATCCCTTGTGCAAGAGAACCTTTCATCAAAATTACAAATTTTTATTCTCCTCAACCTCCAGGCTGTTCCAGCTCTACAGAGAGCCCTAGAGATCCGCGAGATAGCACTTGATCCAGACCATCCGGTTGTAGCCAGATCTCATCATCAGCTGGCAGGACTCCACGCCCAGTGGGGGAAGTTCTCCACGGCGGAGGCGTTCTACAAGCAGGCCCTGGACATTTATGTGGACAGATACGGATCGGACCACTACCTGGTCGCCAAGGAGCTAGATGCTCTTGCTGTTCTTTATCAAAAACAGGACAAGTAAACGAAAATGATAACAATTATAATCAATTGCTGTTAATATGAATAGATTGCATATCTGTTACTTAGGTTGAAAGATACAATTTTCTGATTGTTATCTTACAGACATGACCTTGCAGAACCTCTGAAGAAAAGAGCTGTATCAATAAGAAAGAAAGTGAAGACACCTCGATCCAATTCTGTATGTTTTTTTGTTTTCGTATATATACTGTATACATATACAGCGAAATGTCTGTCCTCATTTTAGTTTTGTTGGTTTCATTTCTATCCTAAATGAGCAAGTTTAAAACTGGCAAAATATTTGATTTACTGGTTATTATTTTTAGTGCCAAAAATTGCTTGCATGAAAGTTAAAAATATGTTGATATCATGCATGTATTTTTGATACAACACAGGGCAAAAGTTTCCTTTTGTACAATATGAATGCTTATTTGTAGAACTGTATCAATCTCATACTGCATGCATTGTACATGTTATTTAGATGTCTTGATTGCTTTGATAACAGGGGCAGATGAAGTCAGTTGTACAGAGAAGAGCTCTTCAGCTGGAGGAGTTAGCAATAGGCCCGGACTCATCAGACCTTGCAAGAACCCTTAATGAGCTAGGAGTTCTGCACTACTTACAAAATGACTTGGAGTAAGTAATACTGTATATCTGTATAGCAGAATCGAAGGAACATTCATAGCAATTTACTTGTTGACTAAATATTTCTTTAAAAGAGATTGTATAATTCATGGTCCTTGGAGTAGAGTATGGGGCTTCAGGGAACAGTAATCATAGTTCATGTATAAATACAGTACCTATTTCCTGTAAATGCTCTTTTACTTTTTGACATTGAAAAATATGAATATGAAAAGCTAAGGACAATTTACATTCACAGAAAGATGATAGAATAATTACAGTAACAGTAATTGATGATGCTATTCATAATGAGGTGTTGCAATGTTACTTGGATGACCTTTAAGATCTATGGGCCACTTGTTAACAAAAAGGGGTGAAAAATGTATTTGTTGACATTTCAGAGCCGCTGAATCTCTGTTGAAGAGATCCCTGGAGATGAGAGAAGCCACCCTAGGCTCTGATCATCCTGATATTGCCCAGTCTCTGAACAATTTGGCTGCTCTATACAACGACAGAAAACAGTATGATAAAGCAGAACCTCTGTATGAGAGAGCTCTGCAAATCAGGCTGAAGGTAAATACAGGGCTTGTTTCACCCGAGTCACACGTAGTTGTGTTGTGTTCTGTTGTAAAAGAGAAAATCTGATCTGATAATGGGAACACATTTGAATATCCCACAACAATATTAAGTTATGGATCCAGTTTTACAATAATGTGAACACAATATTGAAATTTTCAGCCCAAGTTGATAAACTTCTGAGTTGACAAAGCTGTGACAGAAATTGTAATTTGTAGCATTTCAGTGTAAACCATGACAGTGTGGCCTCGGTCATTAAACACCTGGCTCTTCTATACAGGAAACAGGTAAATCTTACAAGAATACAAGTCTCTGGATATCTTACAAGATTACAAGTCTCTGAACACTGTTAGATGTATAGCTTTACAATCCATATACTGCTATGTCATTACTCCTAAATATGTAAAACATCATGTATNATACAAGTCTCTGAACACTGTTAGATGTATAGTTTTACAATCCATATACTGCCATGTTATTACTCCTAAATATGTAAAACATCATGTATTACAAATTGGATGCCTTAAATGATTACCTAATATGTTGGTAGTGATATTTATGTTTTCACTTCTGAGGTTAAAAAATCAATGGGTTTTTTAACCCACTTGGAGCATAGAAATTACATGTGGTACTCATTCTTTGACATTGTAGGGTAAATTTGAGTTGGCTGAGCCTCTGTATAAGCGAGCTATAGAGATTCGGGAGAAGTCCTTTGGTTCAGAACACCCCTCTGTGGCTACAGCCTGTGTTAACTTAGCTGTCTTATACTCTCAACAGGTATACTATTAATGTCAGCATAACAAAGAAATGGTACCGACTGATGCATTCAGTAATCCTCAAAAAGTATCTTTCACACATATTTCAATTCTCATTGAACAATTTGTTTGAATAAAATCATATGTGGTATACAACATATATGAAGAAAATGATTTATATTGAAAAGATTGCAATGAAATTTGAGGAAATTTATTTTTGAACTTTGATGTGCAATAATCTGTTTGGTTCTTGCATGATTTAGAATGCTCAGAATTGTTTTTGTAGAACAAATATACCGACGCAGAGCCTCTTTATAAAAGAGCCCTTCAGATTTATGAGGAGAGCATGGGTCCACACCATCCCAGGGTAGCAGAAACACTCAGGAATTTAGCAGTCATGAAATATGAAATGGTAAATTGACAGACTGTATTGTAGGGTGAAATTTGTGAGATGTACAATTTTGATAATTATTGAAGTACTATGAATTTTTTCTCCTGAAATTTGTGTTTAAAAAGTCAGAGACACTATAGCACCTTTTATAGCCCTATAAGGGAAGTTTCTAGTTTGCTGGTCCCCAATAACACGCAACTGTGCATGAGCAGTTATTCCCCTTGCTGTTGCTAAGCAGAATGTAAACACACTGTTATTTGCATTTTTGCCGTGGAGTGCGTTCAATTAAGTGACATGTGTTATACGAGTAACTAGAGTCGTAAATAAAATGTCCCATTTTTGACACATATACAAAAATAGGAGACTTGGATTCAGTGCAGAGGAAAGGAAAATGTAAAAGATGTCCTCATCATTTTCCTTTTTTTTTTTGTCAGAGAGATTTTGAAACTGCAGCCAAACTGTACAAAAGAGCCACAGAAATCAAGGATGGTGACAACTCGTATGGGGTCAAGGTCATGTCCAGGAGGTGTTCCAGTAGTGACACAAATTCTACCGTCAAACTCATCATGAACTCGTAGTTAGACAGAGGAATGTAAGAGAATCATTGCAATAGGTGAAGAATTTCATGATTCAATTACAATACACGAATATTCACCTGTACTCCAGCAAGCCAGTGGTTCAATGTAATATTATCACAAATATGTGTTTAATGTTTTTATTATATTTCATTTTCATCTCTCTTCATCACAGTTTACTTAATTTTTTTAAAGCCATGTGATGTAACTTAGGTTTATAATGACTTTATGAGCGTAGGGGCACATGTAACTTAGTATATATGACTTTTATGAGCGTAGGGACATTAACAGAGGATTGTACTTGTAGCAGTAATTCATCTGCAGCTTTGCATTGACTTTAATTACAAAAAAAAACATGTGCCAAAGAATGCTGGTGTTCATGATACACAAAAACTCAAATGTGGAATACATATACTAGTTATTTGTGGAACATTGTTTTTTCAGCAATGGTAACTTGTAACATATTTTTCATCAGCAATGTTGACTTGTTATATTTTTCGTCTTATGGTGGTATCTCATCATGTGCATTTATAGAAAGTCTATACAGCATTCTGACATAAATAATGCCTATTAGCCGGAGGCCGACAAGCAGTAATTGAAAATCTAGTCTGGCCTCTGTACTGGTATAAGTACCTTTCTAATGTAGAAAAATTGTGGTACATTTCTCATGGGTAATACTCAGTGTAGTGTGGGTGGAGGGGGTGGTTCCAGCAGGTTGTAATTAAATTACATAATAATGTTAAAAAATAATTATCTGTTTCAAGTTTGGATAAAAAGATATTGCACTAATAACAGTCGCCATGGCTGTTACATATACATGGATTACATCACAGCGGAAATAACATCACATGCGATAACATCACAATAGGAATAACATCACACATGGGATCACATCACATGGAATAACATGAGAGGAGAGAGATGGAATCACGATCACATGATTACAGCACACACGGAATAAAACAATCACATGGATTAGAGACCATGAAATAACATCACATGTGGAATAACATCACATGGGCATTACATCACATGGATAACATACAATGGGATACATACATGGAAAACATCACATGGAAATAAATGAGCATGGGATTATAATTACAATCACATGGAATAGTCATCACATGTGGATAACATACATGGATTATCATCACATGGAAAATCAACATGGGATAACATAGACAATGGAATAACATCACATGGAATATACACCACATGCGATGAACATAAATGGAGTACTTCCAAATGGGATAACATCACATGGAATGACATCACACTGGGATTACATTACACGTGATACATCACTATGGGATACACAATTCACACGATGGAATAACATCACCAATGGGATTACATCACATGGAATAACATCACTGGGATTCATCAAAGAGTAGAGGCAGGAAAAAATGTCTTAATGCGGGATCGATGTCCATATCATGCTATTCAAATTAGGAATAACCTTCCAAATTTTTTGTTAACGTGTATGCCTGTTCACATTTTACTTCTTAACTACGGTGATAAAGTTAATTTCAGACACATTTACATAGAAAATTTTTTGAGAACCTTTTATGTATAAATCGACCCTTTGATCTTATGAAAGCGAAAATGAACAAAAAACAAACAAAAGAAAACTACAAAGTACGAGAATCAAAGAGTAATTGGTGAATAAAAAACAATAAACACAATCTAGTAGAATATGTCAAAATTGAGAATTACATTATAATATTTGAAAAATTTAAATAACGCACCCACAATTACCGAAGGGATAGAAAATTGTTCACTTATGAAATAAAAACTAGAAATAAGAGAAGTATCAGAAAGAGGAAATACTAAATTAGCAAGTATTAAAGTGTTACAAAGTTTCTGGAGAAAAATCATATCAGGAATAGAAATATAAAGTCGTCAATAAACATCACGCTTCACCGCTATGTGCACAACTACTTTAATACTTTTAGACTGGCAAATTGGCTTGAGGAAAACATTTCCCGATTTACAAAAGAAAGGGGAGAAAAAAGTCCACAGAACCAAAGCCATTACAGTCTTGATCTGTGGTTGGTAAGCTTTTTACGGTCGATACATGTTCAACTATTGATCATTATACGTTTTCATTAATTGGAATTACTAAATTAAAGAAACAAAAGTCATCCATTGACTTTGAAAAAGTTTGTACCGTGCATCCTCATAGACTTTGAAAAGCCATTCTGACAATCTATGGCGAAGAACATAACGTGAACCTGAATTTCAAAGAAACGTGTACAAATGATCGGAGTTAAAGTCCTTTGGTTTCGTTAATGGCAATCAAAAACCACTTCTAAATTGATAGATTAATGATTAATACTTGTTACTCATTCTCACCTGATACAGCACACACAGGATAATTACAAATATCACGTGCATCTTCCCATCATGGACGTAATCTTAATCAGGAATGACTGCCTTCAGAAATCATATCTATTGGAGAAAAAAAGTTGTTGTATGTTAACAATTAAATGAGGATGTTTCGGATAATATTTGTTTATCTCTTAGTGTATGAAAAAATTGTTGAAATTTGATGAACAGTCCAACTTTAAAATGATAAAAATGCGCGATGCTCTGAATTGCATCCAGGGATTATCTTTCCTTAATTCATAGATACTTGTTATATCTCTCTCTCTCTCTCTCTCTTCTCTCCTCTCTCTCTCTCTCTCTCTCTCTTCTCTCTCTCCTCTCTCTCTTCTCTCTCTCTCTCTCTACTCATCTCTCTCTCTCTCCCGTGCTCTCCCTCACCGTCTCTCAGTCATCTCTAGGTTCCTCCTCTCTCTCTCTCTTTCTCTGCCGTGACTGATCACCGATAGAAAAGATTATATGATTATTGGTCGAATTTTCATTACTTGTGAAACGGGATAATTAACATAATTAACACTGATCACTTATTTTGAGCACAATGAAAGGTTTTCACATGTCCACTATCCGGCAAGTTTCAGGCTACATGCCTCAGACTAATGATGTAAAGGCAAAGATAATGAACAGTGATCAATCTCGTAAGTCCTAAATAGAATACAAAATTAAGAGTTGGCATAAACGGATCCCTCGATACACCAGAGGTGGAATCAGGTGCCTATGGGGAGTAAGCATCCCCTGTTGACCGGTCACACCCGCCGTGATGCAGTTTCTTTCCTCATTCTCACGTAGATAGTGCTTCACTAGTTTGGAGTGAAGTTTGCTTACCGCATTCCCTGATAAAGGAATGTATTTCACAAAATTGATCGCTGTCTAATACATATGAGGAACGAACAACAACTCTTGTGATCACGATCAGCAAACCGTAATACAACCACAGGCTCTTGAAATTCTAGATACTAGGCAGATACCTTCGAACGCAGCAATAACCATCCAAATGTTTTGTAAAATCGGGATGTCGTAGTATTATTTTCCTGCCTGACTTTTGAAGAGGATACACGTCTTAGTTATAAGGGCTTCAGTTCAAAACGGGCAACTTCTACAGTTTTCTGGGGAAATGTTACATTAAATTTTCAAGTTTACTTTCAAATATACATGTACCAGTGTTACAGATCGACAGAAGTAAATCAAAATATGCGTCCGTTACGTTGTACAACTTTTCCGTATCCGAATTTATCATGTTTAGTTAAATTATTTGCATTCCGTTGATTTTTTTTACTTGTCATTGACGATTATTTAAATGGGATAAAGAGCTTTTCATTTTGTGAAAGTTTGGATAAATTACTTCATTGAATAGAAGACAAAAAGCTAGCCGTTACGTAGGACAATGTCTTAAAAAGTAGGGTTGATTGTTTGCTAATTAACATAGATTTCCAAAAAATGCACAAATCTATGCCAACAAATATTTTAGCATTTAGTTTAAAGTGTATTAGGCAAGTCGGAAAACAAAGTACTCCACTCATTTAGAAAATAATTACATGTATTTAGTTTTTCAAAAGCCTGTTTCTAATCAAATCCATCCAGCAATTCAACGCGAGCATCCAAAAACTTCGAAAACTGCAGAATTTCCCTTGGCCGTCGTTACATAAAATCAGTGATCATGTGAATTATAAAAAGTAAAATTTTATCTAATTTAAAATGCATAATTACAAGTACAATGTATGACTTCATTATCAGACTTGGAATGGTCACCCGGAGCACGGCGAAGTTTTAATCAATAGAGTTCTTAATCGTTTTACACATTTTATTGGTATTTTGTAAAATTCCGCCGATATTGAGTTGATTTTTATATTATGGCGTTGGCAAGAGTTTCAATATTTTATCATTCAAAGCTTAGAAATGACAGAGAAATCGAGTTTTCAATCTATAAAGTCAGGATCGTCATTTTTTTTTAAATGACGTTTTCGGAAAAGGTTGAGCAGAGAGCAGTATAATCTCGGTTGAGATTCAGCTCGGCTAGATATTTGGACTGACGCCTCCACTGAATCTCGGAGCAGTCCTTCATAATCCTTGTCTGGGAATAAGCACTCAGCTTCGACCGGCTGTATCAAGTAATGTGCATTTAGGTGACACTGCCACTCGCTTCAAATAAGTGATTTCATTGTTAAACTAACTCTCTATCACTATTAATTTTGCATTACTTATACATCTCGGAGCAGTCCTTCATAATCCTTGTCT